>JAKJMR010016296.1:44622-93875 GCA_024449315.1 Daboia siamensis
TTTTTTTTCTGATAGACATCAATCTTTTTCTAGGATTGATTTTATATTAGTGACTAATGATCTTTTTTTTAGGACTAAGAAGATAAAGATCTGTTCAAGAACTATGTCTGATCACAGTCCAGTTTGGTTAGAGATTGGAAAAGACATTAGAGAAAGACGTTCCTGGCGTTTAAATGAGAATCTGTTTAGAAATCAGGAAAATGTGGAAGAATGTAAAAAACAGATGAAGGTTTTTTTTGAAACAAATATGCATAAGGGTACTTCTATGGAAATGGTATGGGATGCTAGTAAGGCATACATGAGAGGTGTGTTGATATATCTCAATAATAAATACAGACGTAATTTGGAATTCAGGAGGAAGGAATTAGAGAAAGAGATTAAGGAAAAAGAAAAGGCTTTAATTTTGAACCCATCGGATGTGAAGATTAAAGAGGTCATTAAGTTATTAAGAGGACAATTTGACAAGTTAATGGCTGATCAGGTGGCAACTAATCTACGGTTCGCAAGGCATAATACTTTTTGCAATGCCAATAAACCAGGTAGATGGTTAGCTTATATCAGGGGTGTCAAACTCAATTTCATTGAGGGCCGGATAAGCATTGCGGTTGCCCTCAAGGGGCCAGGTGGGTGTGGCCTGGGTGGGCGTGGCCAGAGTGCATATGGCCTACTGGGTGGGCGTGGCCAGCTGTACCTCATTCGCATCAAGGGTGCCTATGGGGGCCTGGGCAGGAGTGGGACAGATCTGAGGGTCTCTGGCAGGAGGAGGTCTCTGGGCCAGAGCCAAGACAGTGGGGGCCGTTCCCTCACTGTTTCCAGGATGGCTTTGCGGGCCGCATGAAACCACTTCGCGGGCCGGATCTGGCCCCCGGGGCTTGTGTTTGACATGTCTGGCTTATATGCTAAGGAAGAAGCAAAGGGCTTCTAATATAGATAAAATAGAACATAAGGGAAAGGTTGTGTATCAGCAGAATCTTATTAAGGAAACCTTTGTTGATTTTTATTCTACATTATATGCTAGAGATAAGATTAATGAAACAGATATTGATGTATATTTAAAAGACGTTAGCATCCCGATTCTTACGCAAGAACAAAAAGAAGAGATGAATCAACTGATAACTGAGGAAGAAATATTCTTGGCAATTAAACAGTTAAAAGTGGGTAAAGCGCCAGGTACGGATGGCTTGACTGCTGTGTATTATAAAAATTTACAGTTTGAGATGATAAAGCCATTAAAGGAACTGTTTCAGACAATTCAAAAAGGGGGTGGAGTGCCTCCGTCTTGGAAAACTGCTTTTATTTCTTTGATCCCGAAAGAAGATCAGGATGTTACTCAAGCAAGAAATTATAGGCCAATATCACTTTTGAATATGGACTACAAGATATTTGCTAAGGTTTTAGTTAGTAGACTGATGAGGGTATTGCAACAGGTAATTCATGGTGATCAAACTGGGTTTATAAGTGGTAGACAAATGAAAAATAATGTGAGACATATAGTTGATTTGTTGGAATTTTTGGAAAGGAATAACCAGATCCCTGCAGCATTGATCTTTTTGGATGCTGAAAAAGCCTTTGATCAACTGGATTGGAAATTTTTGATGAAAGTATTAGATAAAATGAATTTTGGGGATGAATTTTTACAACCAATCAGGGCATTATATCAAAAGCAAACAGCTCAAATAATTGTGAATAATAGTTTGACTGAAATGTGTAATATTGAAAAGGGTACGAGGCAGGGGTGCCCACTATCACCCTTATTATTTGTCTTAACGTTGGAGATATTACTGATTAAAATACGGAATTCGGAAACAATTAAGGGAATTCAAATAAGAGACCAGGATTATAGATTGAGGGCGTTTGCGGATGATATGGTTATTACGCTGACACACCCAGAAAATTCTGTTATGGAATTGATGGAGTTAATATCGCAATATGGGAAAGTTTCTGGATTTAAGGTTAATATACAAAAAACTAAAATGTTATCTAAAAATATGACAGTATTACAAAAGGTAGCTTTAGAAAGGTTAACTGGATTTGAAATTGTTGAAAGGGTCAAATATTTGGGGGTATGCTTGACACCCTCAAACGTAAAATTATATAAAAATAACTATGAAAAGTTATGGAACAAAGTGCAAAAAGAATTGGATAGTTGGAAAACATTACAATTGTCATTATTGGGAAGAATTGCAGCAGTGAAAATGAATGTTCTGCCAAAATTTCTATTTTTGTTTCAAATGATACCCATTCTTAAAAAGGACTCAAACTTGGAGGAATGGCAGAAGGGTATTAATAAATTCGTTTGGGCAGGGAAAAGGCCACGGGTTAAATTTAAAATTATGCAGGACACGCGTGAAAGAGGTGGTCTAAAAATGCCCAATCTTAAATTATATTATGAAGCTGCTGCATTATCAGCCATAAGTGATTGGATTAATTTAACACAAGGGAGACTATTAAATCTTGAAGGTCATGATTTGCTATTTGGTTGGCATGCATATTTATTGTATGACAAGAAGGTAGACAATGTGTTTAAGATGCATATTTTAAGACATGCTTTGTTGCGAGTTTGGAAAAAGCATAGACATACGTTAAACTACAAGATACCTTTATGGGCAATACCCAAACACGCAATAGAGAACATAAATGTTGGATTTAAACATGATGTGACTACATATAAGGAAATCTTGAGTTTGGAGAGGAATGTATGGTGTTTGAAGCCATATAATTTTTTACGAGGAAAAAAGATTGTTCAAACTTGGTTTCAGTATGGGCAATTACAAGCCAGGTGGAAAGAGGATCAGAAAATTGGCTTTTTAATGGATGATGAAAATTTGGTAAAGCAAATTAGAAATCAGGGTCCAGCACATATCAAACGGATATATGTTGCATTGATAGAGATTGACTCAGAAACAGAAATTGTTAAGGACTGTATGATAAAATGGGCACAGAATATTCAGGAAGTTATCACAATGGACACTTGGGAAAAGATCTGGGTGAGAAATGTAAAATTTACGCAAGCTCAAAACTTAAGAGAGAACTTTTATAAAATGTTTTATAGGTGGCATTTAGATCCTAAAAAGTTAGCAAGTATGTATCCGAATTATCAGCCTAAATGTTGGAGATGTGGTGGCGAAGACGCAATGTATTTTCATATATGGTGGACTTGTAAAAAGATCAAAGCATTTTGGATTAAAATTTGGTGGAATATGCAGAAGATATTCAAGAAAAGGATAAAGTTTTGTCCGCAATTGTTTTTACTGGGCATTATTACTGATACTACCGTTGCGGACACTAAGCTGATGCTGAACTTAATTACGGCAGCGAGACTTTTAATAGGGCAATACTGGAAGAAAGAAGAACTGCCGACTATAGAGGAATGGACCTTAAAAGTTTCCAACCTGGCGGAAATGGCGAAGATTTCAGCATATTTGAAAGACCATTCGCAACAACGATATATTGTGGAGTGGAAAAAATGGATTGATTACATCCAGAATAAATATGGGACTAAAAAGTTTCATTTAGCATTTGAATAAGTATATTGCTTGTAGTCAACTTATAAGAGCTAAAGCGCGAGAGACTTAATAGTTTATTGTTATTAGTATATGGTAGTTTATGATTGTTTTTTTACTTTTATACCTTGTATTTAGCTCTGGGAAGTCGGGGAGGGGGGAGGGGGAAGGGGAGGGTGAGAGGGTGGGATAGGGTTGGGAAGGGAGGGAGAGGGTGGGGGATGGGATTTTAAAGATAAAATGTATTGAAAAACTTTTCAATAAAAAAAAAAGAAAGAAAAAAGAGAACAAAAAAAAAAATGGTGATCCCTTGTGGGTGTGGCTTTGCTTGTAAAGAAGGAGGCAAAATGGCCGATTCTGAAAACTGAATACCAGCAGAGGCTCTCCCATGCGTTTTATACCATGCTGCATACAACTTTGCGTTTAGCAGCTCCTTCTCTAAAACTTCAATTTGTTCATAATAAGTTTGCAAAGCGTTCTCCTGCACAGTTTGCTCAGGACTTGGAGGATAATAGCTCACTTCCTTCCCTAGTGAAGCCTTAGGTCTAGCACCAAATCTTTCATAATCAGCCTGATCCCCATGAGCAGAGGTTACAACTGGGGCATCAGCTTGAGAGTCTATAAAAACAGAAAATGGTGAAACTGACCTTGGCTCAGAGGCTGCTTCTCCAAGACGTGTAGCCGATGCCAACGGAGTCTGTAAACTTGAAGGAAGATCTCTCTGTGAAATGGCTGCCTCCTCCTCAGCAGAGAGATAACTGGCCTTCTTCTTTCTCCTTTCTCCCGGCATATTTGCAGCAATTAATCACAGCCTCCTCAGTGCCGGACTAACTGCCTGGCTAATTGCCTATCAATAAATCTTGAAAATAAAAATAAACCACCCTCGGGGACCAAATGTCGCGGAACAATTAACAGTCCGACCAGAGGTGGATGGACCGTGGTTCATTTGCATGGTCAATATCAAAGAAAAGAAATCCAAGGCATATTCTATAGCAAAACTTTTAATGAGAAAACAAAAGACCTAGACTGACTACATTCTCATCAGGCAGAAAGAGAAAGTAAAATAAAACAGAAACTGTGTGAACTTTTTCTAGGCCTGCGCACAAAACAGTTTAAAACCAAAACATTGGCTGGACATAGCTGGAGTCACTATGGTTACAAGATAAGATAATACACAGTGCAGAGCAGAAAGAGATGTACAATTAGAAATGAGCGAAGCTGGCAAAACTAAAAAAACACGCAATGACACCCTTAACATCATAGTAAGCTAATCTGATTCCACACAATTCAATATTTTCTGAATTACTATTTGGTCAGGTGGGCTAACATCCATCTTCCAATATTGGGCCCACGCCAATCTTGCAGCAGTGGTTATAAACAAACACCATGCAGTTCTGTTTATATTTTGTGGTCTTATCCCCAATAAAAATATCTCAGGACACAATTGTATATGGTATCCCAACATCTCATTTAGCCATTTCAGAATATTCTTCCAGAAATTCATAGTCTCTTGACAGGTCCACCATTGGTGGAAATATGTGCCTTCATTTCCCACAGGTTGGGGATGTTCCCGGAAACATTTTGGCGAGCCTGGCCAGCGATAAATGCCAATGATAAGCCATTTTATATATTTTTTCTTTATATGCTATTGACCATGTTAACTTAATGTTCTTAACCCAAATTTCGCTCCACCTCTCAATATCTATTGAGCAACCTAAATCTCTCACCCAGGCATGGATCAAGGCCTTCGTGCCCTCCTCAGCTACTTCCATAGCCATAAAAAATTTATAGCACTTAAATAAAATCTTATCATCCACTCCCAACAAAATCCTATCCAGGGTATGGAGCTCTCGACAAATTCCAGGCCTCTGCCTGTCCTTCGTGTATTTACTACTAATTTGCAGATAGGTCCACCAGTCTAAATTTAACCCTGTTCCTGAAGTGATAACTTTGTTTTTAGGTTTTTACAGTCTTTTCTCCTTCTTTTTTGTCAGTAAGAACTCAAATCTTCAATAAAAATAGGAAGTCTTTTAGTCCTCAAGTTTTGGAAAGACAGAAATCCAGTTAAAGTCAAGTTAACTGGAACAGGAAACAATGCCAAACAAAAACCCCAGAAGGTATAAAAACCCACTCCTTACATGTGCTTTCTCTTTTTTCTTACAGAGCCATCTTTCTGTCTGACTTTCCTCTTCAATAAACTGCAACATGCTTTCTAAAGCAGTTGCCATGTTGTTTCTTCCCAACTTGGACTGAACCATGATGACTTTTCCCTTAACATAGGTGATGTAAATACATATACATATCCATACACAAGCACACAAAGCACTAAAAATATTCAGGCCTTGCTTTATGCACCTTAAAGTTGGTGTTTCTTTGAGAGCCACTTGTCTAGTTAATTTTTTTCTGCCATGCAGGAGGGAGGAGAAGGAAGGGAGGAATTTTGAGAAATGAAAATCTAGTGATTATAGCAGCAGGAGCCAATAGCACTCAGACAAACACAGCTTCTCCAAATGTCATTATTTCAAGAGTAATGGGTCCCAGATCCTGGATACCTTCGGTAATTTAGCCCTTGTTTTCACAAAATGTTATTTTATGATGCATGATTTCGCCCAGTTAAAGTTCATGACAATGAGGGTTTAGTAGCATATAGATATTGCTGAGTATGGTTGAGTTACAACGTAGTTTAACTTCCTCCATTGTACAAGTTTTCAATATGCTTCATGCTAAACCTATAAAATCATTAATACCTTAATTATCCAAAAGAAATATAACCTTGAAATTAAGACACCTTATCCTTCTCCAAAAAGGAAACAATACAATGCAAATGCTTAACTGCTTATTTCACTATATTTTCAGTTAACCAAATCTTCTTTTGTATTAGCTATAGCATTACTTTAAAAAAAAAATCTGCTATAAAATACTATCCTTAAACACATCCTATAAACATTTCAGTTTTAAAAATAATAAATATACAGTCAAAAAAACCCACCACAGAACTTTATAGAATTCTATGGTCAGAGAATTAGTCTCTATAGAATGAGACTAATTTTCAAATTTACATAATTTCCTCATTGCAACAGCATCCTTAGGTACTGAAACTCAACAGTTCAGTTCAAAAGTCTGGTTATGACCCCAATGGCATTGGACCATCTTTTGTGATAAGAATTTGTTTGCCTCAATAGGAAAGGCTATATCCCATCAATATATGAGATATCTTTCATAGAGACAAATGGCTTAGACCACACTTAAACAATTCTACATTGTAGTCTAAACTGTTTATCTCCTGTGTTGCTCCCATCTGTTCCTGAAGTTAGCTTATCAAATTCAGTTCTAGTGCAGTGGTTTGACAATGAGCCAATTGGCAATTATTCAAGAATATAGCTATTGCCAGGTGGAAAGAGGACCAGAAGATTGGTTTTTTAATGAATGATGAAAATTTGGTAAAGCAAATTAGAAATCAGGGACCAGCGCATATCAAACGGATATATCTTGCATTGATAGAGATTGATTCAGAAACAGAAATTGTTAAGGACTGTATGATAAAATGGGCACAGAACATTCAGGAAGTCATCACAATGGACACTTGGGAAAAGATCTGGGTGAGGAATGTGAAATTTACGCAAGCTCAAAATTTAAGAGAGAACTTTTATAAAATGTTTTATAGGTGGCATTTAGATCCTAGAAAGTTAGCAAGTATGTATCCGAATTATCAGCCTAAATGTTTGAGATGTGGCGGTGAAGATGCAACGTACTTTCATATATGGTGGACTTGTAAAAAGATCAAAGCATTTTGGATTAAAATTTGGTGGAATATGCAGAAGATATTCAAGAAAAGGATAAAGTTTTGTCCGCAGTTGTTCTTACTGGGCATTATTACTGATACTACTGTGCTGGACATTAATTTGATGTTGAACTTAATTACGGCAGCGAGACTTTTAATAGGGCAATACTGGAAGAAGGAAGAACTGCCGACCATAGATGAATGGACTTTAAAAGTTTCCAACCTGGCGGAAATGGCGAAGATTTCAGCTTATTTGAAAGACCATTCACAACAACGATATATTGTGGAGTGGAAGAAATGGATTGATTACATCCAGAATAAATACGGGACTAAAAAGTTTCATCTAGCATTTGAATAAGTATATTGCTTGTAGTCAATTTATAAGAGCTAAAGTGCGAGAGATTTAATAGTTTATTGTTGTTAGTATATGGGAGTTTATGATTGGTTACTTTATTTTTATACCTTGTATCTAGCTCTGGGAAGTCCGGGGGGGGGAGGGGGGAAGGGGAGGGTGAGAGGGTGGGACAGGGTTGGGAAGGGTTGGGGGATGGGATGTAATAATTAAAATGTACTGAAAAACTTTTCAATTAAAAAAAAAAAAAAAAAAAAAGAATATAGCTATTGCATGACCTGAATGGCCATTCCTATGCTATTTGCAATAGAATTTTTCTACCAGTGCCTGATCATCCATTTAGGAACTGTTCCCTCTTCACTAATCTTCATTCTTTTCCTTTGTTTTCACACAATATGAATATTTCACAATCTCTTCCTATTTTTTTCCTTTGACACTTACAACAGACCTTGCTTTCCCCCACCCTTACTGAACCATCTTTGCTCTGATGCTATAGTGATCAAAGCAAAGGGACAAATTTGTTCCTTCATTCCTACATTTTACTTTGCTCATATTCTAAAAATAGAATCTCATACATCTTCTTGATGGAGATGAACCGCAATTTGTTGCACAGTGCCTAATGGCCAAAAACTTTGTAGCAAGGAAAAATTGATGGTTATGATTTATGAGAGCAAAGAAGTAGTATTTATTGAAACTTAGTAACTTTATTCCTGTATGCTTACATTGCAATTTAAATATTTTTAAAAGGGGGGGGGAGCATTGCAGGTGTTAGGATCCACTTCAATCCCACATCTTAAGAAAGCAGAACTCTTGGAAGTGATTTCTTCCAACAGGAACTTTTATTAAGAGTAGTTGATAGCAGACATAATAGACAGGATCTGAGATTTTCCATGCAGAATGATAGCTTAAGGTATCCCCAAGCAAGACCCCACCCCGTAGTCCTGCCAGCCTATATGGGATAGGCCAATCCCCAGGTGTTAGGTCCATTGTGGGAAAAGGGGAGATAACATCGGCCTGTCTCCAGTTCACATAATGATGGCCGGCAGCTCTTCAAACCTTCCTCTGAGGACACAGAAATAAACCAGGCACTGAAGTTACATTCCTTATTCCATTGAACTATATTTTTCAAAGATCCTGGAGCACTGTGGAACTACCAGGAAAATAGATCTAGGAAACTACAGACCTATTAGCCTGACTTCAATACCTGGGAAGATTCTGGAAAAAATAATCAAGCAACAAATCAGCGAACACCTAGAGGCAAACAAAGTCATCACTAAAAGTCAAAATGGGTTTGTCAAAAACAGATCATGCCAGACAAATCTTATTACATTCTTTGACCAGGTGACAAAATTAGGGAACCAGAGGATTGCTGTAGATATAATTTACTTGGACTTCAGTAAGGCATTTGATAAAGTAGATCACAACCTACTACTTGATAAGATGGGAAAATGTGGGTTAGATAGCATCACCACCTGATGGATTGGTAGCTGGCTGACAGGCCATACTCAGTGTGTGGTCCTCAATGGAACTGTAGAACAGAATTGCTCTGTTCTGGGCCCAGTGTTCTTCAACATCTTCATCAATGATTTGGATGAGGAGATAGATGGGGAACTCATCAAATTTGCAGACGATACCAAGCTGGCAGGAATAGCCAATACTCCAGAAGATAGGCTTAAGATACAGGACGATCTGGAAAGACTCAAACACTGGGTCTATCTAACAAAATGAAATTCAATGATGAAAAAAGTAAAGTTCTACATTTAGGCAGGAAAAATCAAATGCACAGGTATAGTATTGGTGGTATCTTGCTCAATAGTAGTAACTGTGAGAGGGATCTTGGAGTCCTAGTAGACAATCACTTCAATATGAGCCAGCAGTTAGCTGCAGCTGCCAAAAAAGCCAACACAGTGCTAAGCTGCATTAACAGAGAACAGAACCAAGATCACGTGAAGTACTAATACCACTTTACAATGCCTTGGTAAGGCCACACCTAGAATACTGCATCCAGTTTTGGTCACCATGATATAAAAAAGATGTTGAGACTCTAGTAAGGGTACAGAGAAGGGCAACAAAGATGATTAGGGGGCTGGAGGCTAAAACATATAGGGAACGGTTGCTGGAATTGTGTATGTGTAGTTTAACGAAGAGAAGGGTAAGGGGTGACATGATAGCAGTGTTCCAATATCTCAGGGGCCACCATAAAGAAGAGGGAGTCAAGCTATTCCCCAAAGCACCTGAATGCAGGACAAGAAGCAATGGATGGAAACTAGTCAAGGAGAGAAGCAACCTAGAACTAAGGAGAAACTTCCTGACAGTTAGAACAATTAACCAGTGGAACAACCTGAAGCATTCACCACTTCCAGAAGTGGTGAATGCTCGAACACTGGAAGTTTTTAAGAGGAGACTGGACAGCCATTTGTCTGAAATGGTATAGGGTTTCCTGCCTGAGCAGAGAGTTGGAGTAGATGACCTCCAAGGTCCCTTCCAATTTTTATTATTATTATTATTATTATTATTATTATTATTATTATTATTATTATTATTATTATTATTATTATTATTATTATTATTATTATTATTATTATTATCTTCCTTCTCTTGCAGGTTTCCAGAATCCTTTTGTCATCTAGGAGACGATCTTTTGCTCCTCTGCTATTTGGGCAATTTCCTATCTGCTCAGGTGGAAAGAGCTTGTTTTCAGCTAGATGTCATTGGACTACATCAGCTATCACGGCAGTTAGCATTATCTTTATTATGATTCATTGCAAAATTGGCCAGATGTTTAGACTGGATTTAGCATTTTTATTGAACTATCATGTCATTGCCAAGACCTGGGATAGGCAGATATTGATATTTGATTGTGTTAAAAGTATTGTTACAAGATGCAAGCTGTTCCAAATAAAGCCGCCTTTTGCAATTGACTGAATTTGTCAGTGCCAGTGGTGTTCAAGTGGTGCTCCAGTTGTTTCAATTTTCTGTCCCAATTTCATTCTTGGGACTCTCTAAGATTCCTCTTATGTAAGTGCTGTTCACCCAAACAAAATGTTGCAATTAATGTCACTTTCAGATGAAGTAATCTAGAGTGATTAAAAGTTGATTAAAAATCATTTGTTTTTTTAAAACTCTTTATGACATGTACTACCTCTAGTAGAAATTAAATTTGCTTTATAATCTCAAAGAAATTGGAAAAATATTGATTTATCTATTGCAAACAAACTGTTTCATTAAGATATAAAAACTTCTAATAGCCTATGAATTTGCAAATTCCTTTAAAATATTTCACCACTCTTTCTGAAAATCTAAAGTACCTCTGAATTTCAAAGTCATAGTCCACATCAAGAAGAATCTCTGAAAGTTTTTGAATTAAATTTCTGGAAATTCTATGAATGCTTTAAATCATTTAAAAATGTTATTTAGCTTAATTAAATGTAAAGCTCCCTTGGAATTCATATAAGTACTTCCTCTGACAAGATGCCAACTGAATTTCACTTTAGTGAGATTTGAAGGCCATCTGGAACACAGAAAAGAATCATGTAGACTATGCTTTTAATTCTGGTACTAAGGATGGATACATAAGTCAACAGACATGAAAGGGCACTTTTATAGAAAGGTATATGATTAAGTTACATTCCAAAGGCTATTTGTAAAAGAGTTTCCTGGAAAAGTGGGTTATTATGAAAAGTTATTTATACAACATTTAAAAATATGATGATTCATCTTGATAAGTAAAAAATGGCAACATTAGCAAACAATTGTGTGAATTGGACGTTTTAAAAATACCATTTTCCTGGAATGCCAGTGACTAAAATGAAGAAAAGATAACATAACATTATTGTTGCATGAGACTAGGTATTATTTCCAAGTTATTCAAGAACAGTGGAATTTTCTAGCAGTACAGCTGATAGTAATGTTTAAATTATTCCTTCTGTACAAAAAAATGTTCATGTACAAATTTATTGTGCATATTAAACAAATTGTTTTTTAATTAGCATATAATAAACAACAACACCCAATATGAGCCCTATGACATATTTATAGTTATTCCAGGTCTACTTTTATATTTAGAAGCTGCACTGTATTCTAGCTCTTCCAAAGCCACAGGACAGTTCTAAAAATGACTTTTGTTAAGATTTATATTTGATCACATCATAAAATATATATGAATGTTGTGTGCATGTGGGGTGTGCATGTATGTGTGTGTGTGTGTGTGTGTGTGTGTGTGTGAGAGAGAGAGAGAGAGAGAGAGAGAGAGAGAGAGAGAGAACTATCCAACTTCATGAAATATAGACACACTTTATTACTTGATTAAAAAACAAATATAGTCTAAACCAGTGTCAAACTGCCAGCCTGTGGGCCAGATGCATCATGCCAAGACTGCACCCACCCCATTGCCGGCAATCTAAAAAAAGTTGTGATATGTCGTGACACATCATGTGATATTGTGGTCTAAATTTGTTCCTCTAATAAAACTATATCTTTTTAAAATATTTTGATAACTATATGTTAAAATCTAGCTGCTTTATAAAGCCATCTAATATAAAATCCTAATCTGCCAGGAAGAATCATTCCATTACAGATGAAAGACTTGCATTACAAAAGACACATATTTAATCTTTAAAAAGAAAGAAATAAAATAGAAAGCATAAACATGCAAAGTAACTTTTAATAAATAAATAAACCTTTTATTGTCAAAGTACAACATGTGTACATTGAGATTAGCTGAGCCTCCCCCCGTGTTCTCTCCCCCCAACACACAGTGACAACAAACCCTCCATCCTACCACCCATGTGAACCAACTACACCACACACTGGCCTCCCAAGTCAATTCTGCATAAGATTATGTCCCATTTAAAAGCCTAACAGCCCACGGATAAAAGCTATTTTTCAGCCTGTTGGTATGGCTGGCTATATTCCTGTGTCTCCTACCGGATGGTAGGAAAGTAAAGAGATACCGTCCAGGGTGTGAGTCATCCCTGAGAATCTTCCTCACTCTTCCAAGGCAACGAGCCCTGGCGATGTCATCCAGTGGTGTCAGGGAACAGCCCACAATGTCTTGTGCTGTGCTCACTACCCTCTGTAATACTTTCCTGTCCGCGGCTGTCAGACCAGCATACCAAACCACAATACCATACGAGAGGACGCTCTCTATGGTAGACCGGTAAAAGAGGGTCATTAGCTGTTGTTCTACCCTGTTCTTCCGCAAGATCCTAAGAAAGTGAAGCCTCTGTTGGGCCTTTCTAGCCACCTGGGTTGTGTTAACTTTCCAGGTCAGATCTTCACAGAGGTAGACTCCCAGAAATTTAAAGGAGGAAACTCTCTCTACACAGTCCTCCCCGAAGTAAAGTGGGGCAGGTTCCTCCTTTTTTCTCCGGAAGTCTAACACCATCTCTTTCGTCTTGCCGATGTTTAGGTGCAAGTTGTTGTTACTACACCATATGGATAGTTTTTGTATCTCCACCCTATATGCTGTCTCATCCCCACCTGTAATAAGACCCACCACAGTTGTATCATCTACGAACTTGATTATCGCAGTGGATGGGTCAGATGATACACAATCATAAGTGTATAAAGAGTACAGGTAGGGGCTAAGCACACAGCCCTGTGGCATGCCGGTGCAAAGCTTCAGAGGGGTGGACAAAGCAGACCCGACCCTCACTGTTTGTACCCGATCTCTAAGAAAGTCTTGAATCCAATCGCAGATAGCGGGGGAGAATTTCAAGTCAGTCAGCTTCTTGATGAGAATGCTCGGCAAAATGGTGTTGAAAGCTGAGCTGTAGTCAACAAAAAGCATCTTGACGTAACTTCCAGGTTTCTCGAGATGAGTTGCTACAGAGTGTAAAGCAGTAGCTATGGCATCATCTGTCGACCTATTTCCCCTGTAGACAAATTGATGTTTATCAAAGTCCAGGGGGAGGCATGTCCTAAGATGTTGGAGAACCAATCTCTCGAAGCATTTCATGACTACAGACGTTAATGCAATAGGTCTGTAGACATTCAGGCACTCAACTGCAGTTTTCTTGGGGACTGGGACAATGGTAGCTGCTTTCAAGCATGATGGTACACATGCCGTTTGCAAGGAGATGTTAAAAATCCTTGTCAGGACCCCTGCTAATTGATCGGCACAATTCCTGACCACTATCCCCAGCACCCCATCTGGGCCTGCGGCTTTGCTGGGATTCACAGCCTTCAATACAGCTCTCACTTGCTGTTCACACAGTGTGAGTGGCTGAGAGTCAGAAGGCCGGCCAGCAGAGGCTACGGGGTCTGGTCTTTTAACCTTGTAGCGGGCGAAGAAGATATTCAGCTCCTCAGCCAACGAGGCATCGGTGTTTGCCATGCTCCTTGTGCTGCCCTTATAGTTGGTTAACTGCTGCAGTCCCTGCCATACTTGCCTCGGATCGTTGTTCGCTAAATGGTTCTCCACCTTTTGTTTGTATTGTTGTTTTGCCATCCTAATGCCTCTTCTGAGATTTGCCCTGGCCTCTCTGTATCTGTCCCTGTCCCCTGCCTTAAAGGCAGAATCCCGGGCTCTCAGGAGTGTTCATATCTCTGCAGTCATCCAGGGTTTACAGTTCCCATAAACTCTAATGCACTTATCTGTTGTTACACTGTCAGTGCATGTTCTAATATAAGAGAGTACGGCATCTGTATATGAATTTAGATCTTGTTCTTCAAATACACTCCAGTCAGTGGTTTCAAAGCAGTCCTGCAACTGACTGAGAGCACCCACTGGCTAGGTTCTGACCCTTTTTGTGACTGCCTGAGTCCTTTTCCTGAGAGGAACATACTTTGGGCACAACAGGAGTGAAAGATGGTCAGATGTACCCAGGTGGGGAAGAGGAAAAGCTCTGTATGCCTGTTTCAGATTGGAATACACATGGTCCAAAGTGTTCTTCCCTCTGGTGGAAACTTGCACATACTGTACAAACTTAGGGAGAACTGTCTTCAGACAAGCTTGATTGAAGTCCCCAGCCACGACAAGAGCGCCCTCTGGGTGAGTTTGCTTTTGCCTGGTGATGACGTCATACAGCTTAGAAAGTGCCATGTTGACATTGGCATCAGGTGGAATATAAATAGCTATAATAATTACTTAAAAGTAAATTGATAAGAACCATGACAAGGGCAAAAGAATAAGAAATTAGTCTGCTAAAAATAAGTTTACATAGAAATCACTGGAATGAGTAGGAACATCTTGCATAATAGGAGGCAGAATAGAGTTACTTAAGCTTCTTTAATGATATAGTACAGTAGAATATTCACCAGAAATAGCACTGTTCCCAACTGGAATAAAATAAGGGGAAGCAAGCTGCTCCATTATCTTTAATCCATGGCCTAGTCTCCAACTGAAGAAGCTCTTTTCTATTGGAACACACATATGTGGCACACAAAACTTGGAACACATACCTCAAAAAACCTACTTGAACTTATTAGTAGGGAAACAAAGTAACAACAGGTGTAATTAATTTACACATCATGAAGGCATTGGACTAAGGCTTTTGTTTCATATAACTTTATTTTTTTTTGTTTATATTCATTTTTATTTTTCCATTTCTTCCACAAACAAATCAACAAATATATTGCAATACATAGTTACATACATATAAGTTTGGGTGCTGCTCGTCCATTTCCCCTTTCACTGTATCCACCCTCCTTCTCTGTCTTTACTCTTCTCTACTTTCTTTCTCCCTTTCTCCTTTCTTTCCTACTTCCCTCTTCTTCCTCTCCTTTCCTCTTTCCCTCACCACTCCCATTTCTCCCCTCCTCTTTTCCTCTAACCTTCCTACTTCCTTCCCCCTCCTCTACTCTCTTCCCTCTCTCCTCTCCTTTCTTCCCTCCCATTCCTCTTCCAATACAATTTAGGGGTAACGTCCGAGCAGCTCCTCTCCTTAGATTTTCAATATCTATATTAGGTATGATAACATTAATTTTCTATTACGTCAATATTTCTATAAATCAGACCTTCTCGGTATATACTTCTATAAATTTTTATACTACTTCCAGTTATGCAATACTGTGTTGCCTGGGTCTCCCTCCTTATCTCCTCATTTTTCTTACATCTAAATTAGTGTTAGTCGTCTTTTAAGCATATTCTCTTTTTCATCCACTCGTAAAATTTTCCCCAAATTTCATAATACTGTGACTCTGTCTTATCTTTAATTATCATTGTTAATCTATTCATTTCCGCACATTCCATTATTTTCCCAATCACCTCTTCTTCTGGAGGAACTTTCAGTGCCTCAATTGTGCCTCGATTGTGTTTTTGTGCAAACACAAGCGTAGCTGCAGTGGTTATATGAATAATCAAATATGTGTTCTCTTTACTATATCTCTCTGGTAAAATACCCAACAGGAATATTTCTGGTCTTAGTTCTATACATTGTTGTATCATTTTTTCTATCCATGATCTGATTATATTCCAGTAGGTTTTAGCTTCTGCACACATCCACCACATATGATAGAAAGAGCCTGGTATTTGATGGCATTTCCAACATTTCATAGATCTGTCCTTAAACATTTTAGCTAGTCTTTCTGGAGACATATGCCATCTGTAGAACATCTTGTACATATTTTCTTTATACGCTGTCACCATTGTCAGTTTATAGCTTCTTTCCCATAATTGCTGCCATCTATCTAATTGTGGATCGAGAACTACCAGAAGTACAGGCAGGATTTCGAAGACGCAGAGAAACTAGAGATCAAATTGCCAACATACGCTGGATCATAGAGAAAGCTAGGGAGTTCCAGAAAAACATCTACTTCTGCTTCATTGACTATGCTAAAGCCTTTGATTGTGTGGATCATAACAAACTGTGGCAAATTCTTAAAGAGATGGGCGTACCAGACCATCTTATTTGTCTCTTGAGAAACCTATATGCGAGTCAAGAAGCAACAGTGAGAACTGGACATGGAACCACTGATTGGTTCAAAATTGGGAAAGGAGTCCGGCAAGGCTGTATACTGTCGTCCTGCCTATTTAACTTATATGCAAAGCACATCATGAGAAAGGCAGGGCTAGATGAATCAAAAGTTGGAATTAAGATTGCCGGAAGAAATATCAACAACCTTAGATATGCAGATGATACCACTCTAATGGCAGAAAGTGAAGAAGAACTAAAGAGCCTCTTGTTGCGGGTGAAGAAGGAGAGTGCAAAACTTGGGTTGAAACTTAACATTAAGAAAACCAAGATCATGGCATCTGGCCCTCTCAATTACTGGTAAATAGATGGGGAAGAAATGGAGGTAGTGACAGATTTTATTTTCCTGGGCTCCAAGATCACTGCAGATGGGGACTGTAGCCAAGAAATTAAAAGACGCTTGCTCCTCGAGAGGAAAGCCATGGCAAATCTCGACAGCACACTAAAAAGCAGAGACATCACCCTGTCAACAAAAGTACGTATAGTCAAGGCTATGGTCTTCCCAGTTGCAATGTATGGCAGTGAAAGTTGGACCATAAAAAAGGCTGAGCGCCAAAGAATTGAGGCCTTTGAACTATGGTGCTGGAGAAGACTCCTGCGAGTCCCTTGGACTGCAAGACGATCAAACCGGTCAGTCCTAGAGGAGATCAATCCTGACTGCTCTTTAGAAGGCCAGATCCTGAAGCTAAAACTCAAATACTTTGGCCACCTAATGAGAAAGAAGGACTCACTGGAGAAGAGCCTAATTCTGGGAAAGATCGAGGGCAATAGAAGAAGGGGACGACAGAGAATGAGGTGGCTGGATGGAGTCACTGAAGCAGTATGCGTGAGCTTAGATGGACTCCAGAAGATGGTAGAGGACAGGAAGGCCTGGAGGAATGTTGTCCATAGGGTCGCGATGGGTCGGACACGACTTCGCAGCTAACAACAACATCTAATTCAATCGTATATCCAAAATTTCTTGACCATTTTATCATTGACTCCTTAACTTGCTCCTCCTCTAATTCCCTATATAGTAAGTAGCTATACATTTTTTAATCCATTTTTCTTCAGTTCCCGTATTTCATCTAACTCTGTTCTCCCCAAATTAAAACCATCTATTTTAGCATCTTTTTCACATATAGATTGTATTTGCGTTCTCATGTACCAATCCATCTTTATTCCTTGTTCCTCTAATTGTTGTTTGGTTTTCAGCATCCCTGTGTCTGTCAGTAGGTCGTTATATCTTATAATGTTTCCCATGTTAAACATATTGGGGTGTATTAACGCTTCCATAGTTGACAGCCAATCTGGAATCCTCAAGTAATGCTTTCTCTTTATTTTCTCCCAAACCACCAATAAAGAGTTCCTTATATAATGTCTCTGGAAATAGCTATGTATTCTGTTTTTCCCATACCATATGAACGCATGCCATCCCAACCGTAAGTCATGTCCCTCTAATGTCAATAATCTAGTATTCCTCAATAAAATCCATTCTCTCATCCATGACATTGCTGTAGCCTGGTAATATAATTCCCAATTAGGTAAGCTAAACCCATCTCTGAGTCTTGCATCCTGTAACATTTTTAGATTAATCCTTGCCTTTTTCCCCTGCCAAACATTTTTCAAAATTATTTTATTTAGCCCCTCAAAATATTTCTTTTCCAATCTTATTGGTATTGTTGAAAACAAAAACAACAATCATGGTAATATATTCATTTTAATTATTGCAATCCTACCCATCAATGATAGTTGTACCTTTTTCCATTTATCCAAATCTACTTCGATTTGTCTCTTCAATTTATAATAGTTATCTTCTTTAATTGTTATACATCTTGCTGTCAAATGAATACCCAGATATTTTACCTTCTTTACAATCTGTATCTCTAACTTTCCCTTCAATTCTTTTTTGTTTGTTTTTCAATAACATTTTTCACTAACATTTTTGTTTTATCTTTATTGATCTTCAAACCTGGTACCTCACCATATTTTTCTGTTTGTTCTATTAATACAGGTCCTGTCTCTAGTGGCTCCTCCAAGATAAATACTAGATCATCTGCGAAAGCTTGTAGCTTATATTGTTCTCTCTTAACTTTCATACCTTTTATATCCTTATTCTGTCTTATAGTTTACTTAGTATCTCTAGTGTTAATACAAACAATAATGGGGATAAAGGGCATCCCTACCTTGTTCCCTTCATAATATTAATCTTTTCAGTCATATCTCCATTAATCATTATTTTGGCTATTTGCTTATTGTAGATTGCTTTAATTACATTTATAAATTTCTCCCCAAAGTCCATAATCTGTAGTTCTCTTATCATGAATTGCCAATTCATATTATCGAATGCTTTCTGCGCATCCAAAAACATCAATGCCATCTGTTTTTCAGGAAGTGTTTCATACTATTCTAATGTGTTTGATATAATTTGCATATTATCTCTAATCTGTCTTTTGGGCAGGAACCCATTTTGATCCAAATGTATAAATTCGTTTAGGAACTTTTTAAGTCTTTAGGCCATGATTGATGCGAATATTTTATAGTCCACACTCAGCAAGGAAATTGGTGTATAGATCTTTATTTTCTGTATTTCCATTTCTTCCTTTGGTATCAGGGTAATAAGTGCTTCCAACCACGAATCTGGTATCTTAGCTTCAGAGAGGAGTTCATTATAGAGTTGTAGCATTACATTGCCTAACAATTCCTGCGATGTTCTATACAGTTCCGCTGGTAGCCCATCTGGTCCTGGTATTTTGCCATTCTTTTGTTTTTTAACTGCTTCTGTTAATTCCATCACTGTTATTTTCCATTCTAGTAGCTTTTTAAATTTCTCCGGTACTTTAGGTATCTCTGTTTTTTCCAAGAATTGTTTTATCCTATCATCTGAAACTGCTTGTTGCTTATATAAATTCTCATAATATTCCCAAGTTATTTTTTTTCTTTTCTTCATTCCGGTGTTGTAAAATCCCCTTGGCATCTTCCAGTTGTTTAATCCATCTCTTCTCTTTCTTCTTTTTAATTTTATATGTCAGTCATCTCCCTGGTTTGTTTGCATGTTCAAAAAAGGTTTGTCTAGCTGCCTTTATTTTCATTGCCACTTCTTCATTTTCTATTAAGTTCATTTTATGCTTGTTCAACTCCATTAAATTTTTTTATCTTTTTGTTTTGTGTGTCTTTCTATAATTCTTTCTCAAGAGTCTTATATTCTTCCTCCAGTTTTTCCCTAATTTGTCTTTTCTATTTATTCTTTTTCCCCATATAAGATATAGCAAGTCTTCTCAAGTACGCTTTCGCCTGTTCCCAGACATTTTGAAGTGAGGTATCTTCTTTTTTGTTTTCCTTGAAGAAGAAAGTCATTTCTTTTTCCATATATTACTGGAAGTCTTTTTCATTCAATACAGTTTGATTTAATGTCCATGTTGTTATTGTTGTTGTTGTTGTTGTTGTCCTTTCCATATAATTATAACTGGGTTGTGGTCCACCCATGTGTTTGTTTCTATGTTTATATTTTGTGTACTTGTGAATAAGTCTATTGATGTCCATATCATATCTATTCTCGACCAGGGCAGGTGTCTGTTAGAATAGAATGTATATTGCTTCTTTTCTGGATATTTTTCTCTCCAAACATCTAATATATTTAATTTGTCCACCCTATTATGAAAAGATTTAGAAATGTTTTCCTTAGGGTCTTGTGGTTTTTTTGTTGTATTATAATCCAGCCCAGCCTTTATGATAGCATTGAAATCTCCAATCATGCATATGCTTTCAAATTCCAATTCTATTATTTTCTGGTGTAATTTTGAATAGAAATTTTCTTGGTTTTCATTTGGGGCGTAAATTGTTACCAATAAAGTTTTTTTACAATTCATAATTACTTCCACCATTAAAATTTGCCCTTTTTCGTCTGAATATATCAATGTAGTTTGTATTGCTTTTTAACTATATAATACCACACCTCTTTTACTCTGATCTGCAAGTGAGGTATATAATTCTCCCAATTTTGGATATTCTAATAGATTTTTATGTTGTTTCTTAATATGAACTTCTTGTAAGCAAATTATGTCCATTTTTAATTTTCCCAATTTATTTATGTTCTTTTTCTTTTTATAGCCGAATTTAGTCCATTTACATTTATTGAAATTGCTTTTATCTCTTCTTCCATAATTATTTATTTGAAGTTTTAGTTGCTCTCATTATTCTCATCTCTCTTTGCTCTTTTGCCTCTTTTGCTTTTGTCCCTTCTCTCAACACATGGGGAGGGTATTTCTCGTTGCATATCTAGTATATATTCTAAATATCTCAACTATATCATTAATTACCTTTTCCTTGCTTTCCTCCAATGCTTCTGCTAATATTCCTGCCATTACATCTGCTAGGTTCTTTCCCTTTTCTTCTTCAACATTTTGGAATCTTAAATAATAATCAGCTCTATCCATCTCTAAAGCGATAATCATTTTTTTCCTGATTCCTGTCTGTTAATGTAAGTCGGTTATCAATCTCCTCTAGTCTCTTATCTGTTAATTCAATTCTTTCTTCAGCTTGTTGCAGTCTTTGTTCATTTTTCTCCATCAGTTCTTTGACCTCTTTTAGGTCCTCTTCTAGTTTGCCAATCCCTTCTTTAAAGTCTGTGTGTAGAGCCAGGGTCATATTTTTCAATTCCATGTTAGATCTATCTTGCTGCGTTGTATTGTCCAGTGATTTCTATGCCACCGGACTCTGTGATATTAAGGCAGCTGTTGCTGGGTGTGTTGTAGTCTTCTCCATTTTCTCCAGTAGTTTGTAATCCAAATATCGATGGGATATTATAATCTGAATGTGCTCCCAAAAAAAAAACAGTACAAAAAATTTCAGTGACAAGAAAAGGTGAGAACACAGGGAAAAGAAAAGAAAAAGAGAAGGAAAAAGCCAAATATCCTTATATCTAAAAAAGAAAAGAAAAAAAGAAAGAAATTAATCCATACAGGTTATGCTCTTTGTTCATTTCAGAATCTCTGTGCCTTAGTCCAAAAGAAGAGAAAATCAAAAATATGGTCTCCAAAGTGAAAAACAATCCACCATTCCGCAAACTAAAAAACAGACACTGTAAACTTATCAGTGAATCCAGCAGATGTCATTCAAGGTCACTTACTCTCTCTTATTTTTTTCATAAGCTTCAATATTCTCAACCGAGATACTTGATTCATTGCCTTCTTTTGCTTTCCATTGTTGTCCGCCACTGCAGTTCCAGAAGAGGAGCAACTTAAAAGTCCGCTTCCCCCACTTCTCCACAGCTTCAGATTCTTCTTATTCCCCCCCCCCACACACACACACACAATTTCCAGCACTTAAGGTTTCTCAATCATTTCACCCAGGCAGTCCTCCAAACTTACTTTCAAGATCTTCCAAGTGGCTGCCCTGGCCTGTGACAGCTCACAATGGCCATCTGACAGCTGCTGGTCCAGGAAGCTTCTGTCGGCTCTCCAGGAGGTTGTGATCCTTCCTGTGCTGCCAAACTGTGCTTCCCTTCTTCACCATCCCTACGGGATGGCTCTGATCAGACAGACCCCCCCCCCAAACAGCTGAAAAGTGGCAATCCTTCGGGAGCTCCCAAAGGATATGTCATCCCGATGTGGCACTGGCCCTCTATAACTTTAGAGCTTCAGAGATATCCTGCCTGACTATAGGGTGAAACTGTACTTTGCAATACAGTTCTACTACAACGTTACATAGTAAATAGTCCTTCATACATACATGAACATACACACATCTATACTGCCACATAGTCAAATTCTACATATAGGAGAGAAGATTGTAGGAAGACCCCTCCCCCCATGCCATATTTACTCTGCTTCTTGCCTGACCTTCAAAGAACTCCAGATAGTAAGATAAAAGATCTTTAAGTCTTTTAGCACCTATTGGATGAAATTGGCAAATACCAGCAAATTAAATAATTAACAAAATCACCTCTAGATTTTACAAGTTCCTTATTTCAGGGATATAGTTCCTTACCCAAATTCCTGTTCCCAAGGTCACCATCGTTGGCTTACAGAAGGTTAATGATCACAAAACTTAAAGAGGGATCCAAGCCACACTTCCTCTCTATGAGACCAGGTGTGCTTCCCAGTAACCCTAGAAGATAGGCTGAGTTCATGAGCTTTATAGAAAAGCCTCACTCTTCAAAAGCTGTAACTTTGTAGCTACCTTCAATTGCTGTGACTGTCTGTCTTGCTGTGATTGTCATGTTCTTGAATAAACTTCACCTCTATTTCAATTTGTCCTATGCTCTTTTGAAGAACCCAACCTGGACAGATCCAAGAATTTCTTCTAACATTAGGAAAATATCTTGCTCCTGAAAAGAATAATGAAAACTGGCAATATAGTCTCACTCTCACTTTTATCTGCTTGAAGCTAATTTTCCTTGCATTAATAATATATCATCATTGGACTTCCAGTTTTGTGCTATATTGCCCAACTGCAGATTGCAGAGCTCCACACCCCACAGCTAGTTTCACCCTGCCAGGGGACCCTAAATCGGTCTAAAGTTATCCTGGAGAGGCAACAAAGAAAGAGGGGTGCTCTGATGATTGGGGAACAACAGCGGGCATTCTGCTCAATCCAGGGGAAGCCCTCCAATCTGACAGGAGAAAGGCTGGCCACAGCTTGCTGACCATCCCAAGCTACTAGCAGCCCAGGTCCAAAAGCACTAACCAGAACAACAGTGAACAGTGCTTGAAACTGGGTGAAGAATTTGATGTTCTCTCTCCTATTTTATATATGATTTCCTGGAAAAGATCCCTAAGAAGCAAAAATCCTCCCAAAGTGGGAAGGGAGGGGACTACAGCCCCAGCCTCCCATAGACGGAAGTGGCAAATTAAACTCATGGCGAACAAAAATATAAATGAGGTTAAAAATACTACAGTCTGGATAAATTTGAAAACTAAGAAAAGGGACATTGTCTTATCTGAACACCTTTCCTCATCATGATGATGGAGAATCCATAAATGGGTTAACTCTGTCTTCCTGCCCAATTAGACTAAGTCAGTCAAACTTGCCACACCTCTCCTGGGCCAGGACACCTCCCAGTCACAACGAAGGTGAAGCAAATAACTACGTGTTGGCTCCCATACCCCTGACACAGGACCTGACAGACACTAAGGAGTGGGTGTGGATTCTCCATCATCATGCTGAGAAAAGGCATTTAGGTAAGACAACACCCCTTCTCCAGCATGATAGATGGAGAATCCACGAATGGGACATACTAAAGCTGCCCTGTCCCTATGGGAGGGAATCAGTCTGGGCCTGTGTCCCACCCTGTGGCACTACCTGTTGCAGCACTCTCTGGCCAAATGAGACATCTGCAGAGGCAAACCTATCCAGTTTATAATGCCTCACAAAAGGGGATGGCAAGGACCATGTCGCGCCCTACAAATGTCCTCAATGGATGCTTGTGTTGCCCAAGCCGCAGAACTTGCAGCACTATGAGTGAAGTGAGCAGTGATATGCCTGGGAACTGACAGTGAATGTGATTGGTACACCCCTGCAATACAAGCCCTGATCCACCTGCCTATAGTGGAGGCAGAAACCTTCCGCCCCATAACAGAAGTTTGGAAGGAAAAAAAGAGGGCTTCTGACTTGCGAAAAGATGCTGTCCACTTAATATAGTGGTGTAAAGCTCTGCGGATGTCCAGAGTGTGTCATTGCCATTCCAAGGCATGAGATGGATGAGGACAAAAATTCAAAATGATTTCCTGCACCCTATGAAACAAGGTATTGACCTTGGGAATAAAGGAGGGATCCAATCGAAGGACCACCCTGTCAGCATGAAAAACACATACATTCTGTCTGACAGAGAGAGCTGTCAATTCAGAAATGCATCTAGCCAACGTGATGGCTATCAAAAAGGCCACCTTAATTATCAAGAACTGCAGAGTACAGGTCCTGATGGGTTCAAATGGAGGAGAGGTAAGGGCCTGCAAGACCCATGACAAATCCCAAGAGGGATACCAGTGAACCACTGGCAGTTTGGTGTTGGTCACTCCTTTGAGAATTGAGCGTACCATAGGGATGTTGAGCCAATGCCTCTGAATTGCCCCATGTAAATACAATAGAGAGAGCTGCTACTTGTTGGTGGATGGTATTGGGTGCCAAGCCCTTGTTGAGCCCCTTCAGTCCAAAATCCTCAGGATAGTAATAGCCAAAAGATCTAACTGGTTCTTAGCACACCAATGACAGAAACTCTTCCAAGAGGAGTCATAGATCCTGTTTCTTGTAGGCCATCTGGAGGCCTGAATCATCATAATTACCTCCAATGAATAAGACTTATTTGTCAGGAGCCGTTGTTCACATGCCAGGCGATCAACTGGAGCCACTGGGGTTCTGGATAATGCAGAGCTCCCTGGCTGAGTGAAACGCGATCTGGAGGAATCCTTCATGGGGAAGAGATTGACAGACTCATGAGGTCGGCAAACCATGGCTGTCTTGGCCAGTATAGTGCAACAAGTATCACCTCTGCCCACTCTTGCAGTAACTTGCAGATGATTGCTGGAATCAGAGGGAGAGGCGGAAAGGCATACATAAAGCCCCTGGGCCAAGGACTGCAGAGGGCATCCATCCTCTATGCCCCAAGAGAAGGGAACCAGGAGAAAAACCCTGGAAGCTGGGAATTTGCCGGAGAAGCAAACAGATCCAATACCTGTTGTGATTCAGGGTCATCCTGTGGGTTTGGCAGTTGGGTCGGATGATTCAGAGGAGGAGGAGGAGGAGGAGGGGTTTGGAGAACCTGTAGAGGACAGTTCTGAGCTTCTCAGAGCTCTCAGCCAGGCTCCTCCCATCTGGTTACTATGCAGACCCAGCTGTGTGAGCCTGACAGCATGGATGAAGATGACTCACAGCTGGCCCTGTTCAAGGATGCCCAACGCAGGAGGCAGTCAATCAGGAGTAAACAGAGGACGGCAATGGGGCACCTTGGAAGGAGGCAGAGAAAAGCCATGCCTTGAACTGTTTAAAAGGGGAATGTGTGGGAGGGCTGGTTTGCTGAAGGCAACCATTTGAATAGCTCCTGTTTTAGTGGTTCGTATTTTGTTTTGCTCAGTTTGCTCTGTTTTGGATCTGTTTTGTGTAAATAAATTTGGCGGGCTTACTTCCAGCCTTTTGCCTTTTGTAAAGAGGTTGTCCCTGCCTTTTCTGCAGGGCCAGTAGTAGGCTGGAACAGAACAGTACCAGCTGACTGAACGTCTCCAATATCTCCTCGAAGAGATTGGGATGAAGGTGCCACTCGGAGTGATCCACTGTCAACCTGCTGAGAAGGTCTGCCTGCTGATTTGCCTTCCCCAAGATGTGCTCGGCCCTGAATGTTGAGGGATTGGTCTCTCCCCAAGAGCCCAACAGTTGGGCCTTGGCCATAAGGCACCTGGAACGGGTACCCACTCGCCGGTTCACATGGGCTTTTGCCGCTACATTGTCCATGAGGACCAGGACATGTTGTCTCATCACCCTGTTGCAGAAGTGGTATAGGTCCAGATGTGTGGCTCTGAGCTCCAACCAATTTATGTTGTGCTTCAGGTCTGACCAGGACCACTGGCCCTGAGCCAACTGAGACCCTAGATGCACTCCCCAGACAAACAGGCAGGCGTCCATAGTCAGAGTGATCCGAACAGGCTCCTGGAACAAAGAGTTCCTAGCTACCACTGGCAAGGTCCACCACTGGAGGGACATTAGGGTCCAAGATGGAACCCTTACCCTTTGTTTGGAGGAGCTGGTGCCCAGTCTCTGAAATGGGAGCAAAAACCATTGCGGGTCCCTGGAATACACTCTGGCCCATGGGACTATTCCCTAACAGTTGAGAAAGAATGGCAAGGGTGATTACACACTCCCTCTGAACCTGAAGGACTAGGGCTCTGATGCTTTGCGTGATGTTCCTGAGATAAATAGACCCTGCATAGTTCAGTGTCTATGACCATGCCCAAATGAAGAAGGTGGGTTGAGGAAACTGTCTAGCTCTTTTGAAAGTTCACCAAGAACCCATGGTCCTGGAGAGTCTTGATAGACAAAGCCAGCTCCGACTGGGCCACCTGGACCAATAGGGATTGGATGAGAATGTCATCCAGATAGCACTGGATGCGTACAGGGACTGACCTCAAATAGCAAAACCTGAGGAAACTCCGGTGGGCGGGAAGGATGGGAATGTGAAGGTATGTTTCCATGAGGTCGATGGACATCAAGAAGTCTCCCCTCCTGATGCTGGCCAAGATGGACTGTAGTGTTTGCATCTTGAACTTTTTGTATGCAAGATGAGCGTTCAGCCCCTTTAGATCAAGTATTGCCCTCCATCCTCCAGACGTCTTCAGAATGGCGAAGAGGATGGAATAGAATCCTTTTCCTAGCTGTCCATCTGGAACTGGTTCTATGGCTTTTATTTCTAAGATGTGCTGAATAGCCTCTGATATGAGAGCCTTCCTGACCGCACTTTTTGACAGTGGACAAGGAATGAAGCACTCTGGGGGGACAGACATGAATTCTAGGGACAGGCCACTCCTGATAGTGTTGAGGACCCAAGCATCTGTGGTGGTGGTCTTCCATTTTTGAACAAACAACATCAGTCTGCCACCAACTGGAGAGATCGCCCTGAAGTCATTTAGACTTCCTGAAGGGACAGGCCCCCATGCCTCAAAAGGACCACTTTGGTGGGAATTACGACCTGGATCAGTCTCTGGTCCCCTGTCTGTCGAATTGACAGTCAGACCTTGAAGGGAAGGAGCGGGAGGGCTGAGCAAACTCCGATCCTGATCCTGACCAGAAAAATTGTCTGCGGCCGTACATGATAGGCCATCTATCTGCCCGTCTAAGAAGATGAGACATCACCTTATGCTTGTCCTTGTTTTTCACCAAATAAGGTGTCAAGGCCTCCCCAAAAAGCTGACCACTGTGGTATGGGGCAGTCACCAAGCACCACTTGGATTTAACACCCGCTTACCAGTGTTTGAGCCACAGGAGCCTGTGAGTTTTTACTTTGGAGGCTATGGCCCTAGAAGAGAACCTGGTGACATGTAGAGACGCATCCGCCATGTACTCCGAAGCAGCCACTAACTTGGCTAAGTCCTGGTGCATTCAGACTTCCTCCAGGGTTACTCTGGAGAGGCGTGGCAAGTTTGACTGACTTAATCTAATTGGACAGGAAGACAGAGTTAACCCATTTGTGAATTCTCCATCTATCATGCTGTTTTCGGTGGTGCTTTGATAATTGGAAATGTATTGGATTACAAAAACCATATATAAAGATAAGTAGTACATAAGATTTGGTTGTTTGGATTTTAACATGGGCTGGTTTGATAAAGCTAATTAAAGAGACTATGGTACCAGCAAAAAACTACTTAGAGGAGGGAGACAAAATGGATGTTGTATATTTATCTAAAAGTGATAGAAAATCACACCTAACACCTCCTCCAGCTTGGAACATCAGAGATCTGCAGGAAAAATGACTCAAGACAAAGCAAACATATTCCAGGAGAAAATATATGCAATGTTGCGACAGATTCAAATGACAATTGTTTTAAATCATGATGAGATTAAAAACAACTTTGATAATATAAATGAACTTATTAACTTAACTAACTTAAACTTACAATTAAATAACACTCAAAAAAATGACAACAAAGAATGAACAAACAAATCAGACAATAGAATACAAACCAGAGGAAAGTGTCTCAAATATGAAAGCTACAAATGAAGACAACTACAACTTAATACAAGCAAAAGAAAATCTGCAAAATTTTGCTACAACAGAAGAAATAAAAAAGATGTTTTATCTTTCAGGATCTCAAAACAAACTGGTGGACAAAAAAAGTAGATTTAATAAAATGGATTAAAGAGTTGTCAGGGGAACCATCAAAGTATGGGAGACAAAAACCGAATATTCTACTCAGCTTGTCTTTTTTATTCCCAACAACATCTACAGAAATACAATCTGGCAAGCTAAACCTACTGATTTGGGAAGCGACTGGGCAAAAGAAGATTAGAGTTAGAGTTAAGAGATGTGATTCAACTTACCAGATGGATACTATATGACTAAACACTTGTATGAAGAAAGTTAAAAAAAATATAAAGTTTGGATATAAAGAGGCCCTATAGTAAGATTATTAGATGGTGTACTATATGATTAAATACTTGTTTGAACATGGCCAAAAGAACAGATAAAACTTGGACACAAAGGGGCCCTATAGTAAGAGGGATAAAATATATAAGTAGTATAATACTTTTATAATATATGAAATGTAAAAATATTAAGATGGTGTATTTGAATGAAAAGTTTGGATATTCAAAGGTAATGAACTTTGAGAAAATCATGACTGATAAGAGTGATTTGAATTAAGCTTAAATAAGATTCTTGGGGAAAAGGACATATAACGACTTAATGATGATATAAATACAATTGAAACATAAATTGATTAGAAAAGATGTTATATGTTGATGCTATTGTTATATGTACAAATACTAGAAAAATGTTTATACTCAACTTTGTAAGTATTGAAAGTATTAACAATTATATTTGTTTAATGTAGACAAAAGGAGAATATTACCAGAAGAAGAGAGGATCAAGGAAATATATTATTAACCAACATATTGATCAATTATAGAAATTAATTACTATTGTTTTTAAATATATGAACCCAGACAATCCAATAACAATCCAGGATTGTTATTGTTAAAAATTAATAAAATATATTTAAATATATATATCATCATCAATCAATCATCATCATTGTCATTATCATTCTAGCCATTGTCTGTCCACTGCAGGATGAAGGCCTCTTCTACATGTTTCCAACCAATACGGTCCTGAGCTTTCTTTTGCCAACTGGGCCTGCAATAATCGATCCATCTTGTTTTTCCTGGACACTTTTTAACAAGTGGGATCCATTCTATGACTGTCTTGGTCCACCTGCCATTATTTGTTCTTGCTATGTGAGCAGCCTATTTCCATTTCTATTCTTTTACTTTCTTGATGATATCATATACTTTCATTTGTTCTCTAATAATCTATGTGTGGATCTTTCTATCTTGTCTTGTAATGCAGAGCATGTATCGTTCTATGGCTCTCTTTGCATCAGTCTTAGTTTTTGTATCGATTGTGAGGTTAGTGTCCATGTTTCCCTGGCATATGTTAGAGCAGGTAGCATACATTGATCGAAAATTTTTCTCTTCAGGCACAGGGGGAGATTGTTCTTGAAATTTATGATATATAAATATGATATATCAATATATATATGCTTTCATGTCACAGATTTTATATGGTATTCTTGTAGTATATAGTTCCTTTAAAAGTAACATTTAAAAGGGTTTCTTTCTTCCTAGTGTTTTTCTAATAATTGCAGGTTCTACTTTTTTCAGATCAACTGACAGCTGATCTGTTGGTTGCAAAAAGAATTGACTGACTGGCTTGTCACCCAAGCCTGATATTATGATCTGAGACAGAGCATCTGGCCCAAAGTCACTGTCATAGCTGCTTTCTTGCCTAAGAAAGGACTAGAACTCACAATCTCCTGATTTCTAGTATGCAGCCTTAACCACTATACCAAACTGTTTTCTTTTTTAAAAAAGTCAGCATTTAAACAAATTAGCATAAACCTAAATTAAATACTTAACAATACTTGATTTAATACATAGTTAATACATTGCTTAACAATACATAATGTTAAAATATAATCAATTTTTAAAAATTGAAATAGCCATACAACTATAACTATTATCCTGTTTGAAATTATAACATCCTGACTTTTTACTGCATTAATCATTGCTGATCACCCACATTACCAGAAGCAGAATAAATTTATCATTGACCATCTAAAGCACAGGTGTCAAACTCGCTGCATCACCTGACATTTCGCGATGTATCATGATTTTTTTTGCATTGCCAGCGCGGCCTCCATATGATGCAACTGGCTCACAGGCTGGCAGTTTGATTTAAAACATCATTTGGAGCTACTCTGATCTGGTTCACATAAAAGCCAACAAAGTCATTATTGCACCTCCTACACTTACAAACCAAGGCCCACTTACCACATTTCCTTGTCAGCATTGACTATCAACTTGAAAAGTTTGCTTGATGCCTCAGGCATTTGTATCTGAGGGTGCCAATAATTAAGGGCTGAGAACCCAATCTTTGCTTTCCTCTCTATATATCTATCACAACACTCAGCTGATTTGCAAGAAAGAATTAGTGGCTAAAAGTTGGTTCATAACACAAGTACATGTGTACTAAAATTCAGAAAAGTGACAATTGTTAGCTGGTTTCAGTTACTTAATGCAGTTACTTAATGTGCCTCTGCATGTGCTATGCTAAGTGTCACCAGAAAATATTGTAATGGCTATTTAAAAAATTGTTTGCATTCACCTAAAGATCTATACTCTCTTTGTCCCTTATTGCTGAAATATTTCTGTTCAAGAATATTTAAAAGGTCTGTGCTAAGAACTGCTGTCTAATGGCAGAAAGTGAAGAAGAACTAAAGAGCCTATTGTTACAGGAGAAGAAGGAGAGTGCAAAAGTTGGCTTGAAACTTAATACTAAAAAAGCCAAGATCATGGCATCTGGCGCTCTCAATTCCTGGCACATAGATGGGGAAGAAATGGAGGTAGTGACAGATTTTATTTTCCTGGGCTCCAAGATCACTGCAGATGGGACTGTAGCCAAGAAATTAAAAGATGCTTGTTCCTGGGGAGGAAAGCAATGGCAAATCTAGACAGCACACTAAAAAGCAGAGACATCACCCTGTCAACAAAAATGCATATAGTCAAGGCTATGGTCTTCCCAGTTACAATGTATGGCAGTGAAAGTTGGACCATAAGAAAGGCTGAGTACCAAAGAATTGAGGCCTTTGAACTATGGTGCTGGAGAAGATTCCTGCGAGTCCCTTGGACTGCAAGGTGATCAAACCAGTCAGTCCTAGAGGAGATAAACCTTGACTGCTCTTTAGAAGGCCAAATCCTGAAGTTGAAACTCAAATACTTTGGCCACCTAATGAGAAGGAAGGACTCACTGGAGAAGAGCCTAGTGCTGGGAAAGATTGAGGGCAATAGAAGAAGGGGACGACAGAGAATGAGGTGGCTGGATGGAGTCACTGAAGCAGTAGGCGTGAGCTTAAATGGACTCCAGAAGATGGTAGAGGACAGGAAGGCCTGGAGAAACATTGTCCATGAGGTCGCAATGGGTCGGACACAACTTCGAAGCTAACAACAACAAAGAATTGCTGTGGGTCATAGGCTGCATAAAATAATTGAAGCAGTAATAAATACTTAATTATGGATCCCAGTTTTATTCCAAAATTTACCTTGGAAAGACATTCAAAAATGGAATTACCACTTTCATTTAACATTTGACTGTCCAAGGTAAATTATACATTTAGGATATTCGAAAGCAACATTTCACCTCTTCACTTTAGCTACAAAAAAAAAATTGTACTCTGGTCTCTTTCAGGCCTAAATTAATTTGCTTTGCAATTTAAAATCAGCCGTATTGCTATTCATCTCTTCTACTGTTTTTCTCCCACCATCTGTTGTTAATGAACTCTCACAATTGCAAGCATCTATAATTTTTTAAAACTGAGTTTGAATTCTTAATTTTTTTTTTACAGTCGCATACACATACATATAAGGGACGCAGTGGCTCAGTGGGTTAGGATGCTGAGCTTGTCGATCAGCAGTTTGGCAGGTCGAATCCCGAGTGCCGCGTAACAGAGTGAGCACCTGTTACTTGTCCCAGCTTCTGCCAACCTAGCAGTTCGAAAGCATGTAAAAATGCAAGTAGAAAAATAGGGACCACTACGGTGGGAAGGTAACAGCATTTGGCATCTAGTCATGCCAGCCACATGACCACGGACTAGTCTCAGGAGCAGCTGATGACCTTGGTTCCCACAGAACAAAAGATTATTTTGACTAATGAAACACTTGGCACCCTCCCTCCCTCTATTCTATGTGGCAACCTAAAATGAGAAGGAAAATATCTGCAGCCATGCTCATTTGTAGAGTTGGAAACAATATTTAGTTGAGGTTGCACTCTTACTGTCAAATCAAAGCCTTCAAGATGTAAAGCCTATGGAAAAAGCTCTGATTGAAACCATATTGCAATACATACTTCTGAAATTGGATATACTCTTGCAAAATCATTGCTCAGTGCTTGAAACAGCTAAGCAAAAGCAGTCTCTCAAATGTAATCATTTTCACAAAAATAGAAGAAATTAGCATTGTGGGGATTAGGACACTAGCATAACAGCATGCTAAAAACAAAAAGTGTTCAGTCTTTGTTATTCAAGCTAAGCTGCATTTTCTAAAACAGGGCATGCAACTGAAATATCTCATACCATCATCTACATTAGAGTATCAATAAGGAGAATACTTATTTGTAGCTCAGTGTTCAAATTAGGGGCCTTGATGCTCTCTGAACCTGATTGTTTTCTTGCAGATGTTTCATTACCCAAACCAGGTAAAAGCATCATAAAGAGTGGGGTTTGCTCTCCATTCTCCACTATATTCTAGTGGCTTGCTCTGTCAGTATTGGTTGGGTGGTCTTAGATATTCTTTGGTTGAGCTGCTTACTGTCTCTTGGGGACCTAGTGGAGTTAGGGTGTTTATGTGGTTTAGATAGAGAGTAAGTATCATATTTTTATCCACTAAGGTATTTCTTTCTGTCCCCAACTAAATACTTCTCAGCACTTCAATTCTGTGGGACAAGATATGCAATGTCTGTGATGATTTACTGCAAATGAATCATGAGACAACAAGTATCTATTCCTTCTGATATATGTTTCTTCACAAATGTTCTCTCTCTCTCTCTCTCTCTCTCTCTCCTGATATATTCCCTAGCCTATTTGTTGCATATAGCTTTAAGAGATGGTGGAGAAAAACATTTCTTAGCATAACCTTAAGACATAATGTGCATTTATCCAAAATCAATGCCATTTTTCTTCTTTACCTGAGACATTCATCATCAATCTTTTGAAACAAGTCAAGTAGAAATCTAAGGGATAATATTATATTCACAGCTTCATATGTTTCAGATCAACTAACTGAAGCCTTGAGCATCTTGTTGTTACTAATGGAAGATTCCTTTTGAATCATACATGTCATGTTAGTAAAGAATAAATTTTAGAACATATCCTCCAGTAGACATTTTATTCAGGCCACTCTAAGGTGTAGCACACTCTATTGTGACATAGGGTCCTATTTCTTGGATTGAGGTATGATACTAACAGTATCCATATGCACCATGCAGATAAATAGACATGCCCCCACCCACACCTACATGTACTGTACTTGTCTACAGTGTTTCAGTTTAAAGTTCTAAATATAAAATATTGGAATAGAATACTGAATAGAATACTGAAACAGACAACTATTCCATTTACTCATAGCTCATTCAAAATTAAGCGGTAGACAAAATCTATTACTAAGACCTCAGAAGTACCTGCTAGACCCCATAAGAAGGAAACATGGACTATCCTTAATGCTTCAGACAAACTGAGCACCAAGGTCTTAGGGACAATCCCAATTTCCTTCTGAAACCCATACAGTCCATTAGCAATTTGGGGCAAACCAATTCATTCTTCTCTGTACAGAGCAACCATTGAAAATGCCAAGAGTAAGAGTAAGTGATCTGACCATGACAAGGGAGTAACATTAACATTACATTAGCATAGTCTAAGACAAAAATTATATCTGAACCTTCTTCTCAATTCACAATCCTTGAAGCAAATATTTTGCTTAAAGGCAAAAACTTCAAAGGCATGTAACAGGCATTGATATTCCTATGCAAAATTGCATAGAATCATCTTCACTGTTATCTTCATCATCATCTAATGAATTTGGCAAGTGAAAACACAATAGATGATGAACTATCAGTTGTAAGTACAGGAACATTTATTAGGGACTAGTGATAGCAAGGAAAACAAGGCGAGATCTCAGGAAAAACCCACGCAAGCAATATATCAAACCCTAACCTCTTCAAGGTCTCTTTTACTTTTGTTTCCCTCTGGTTCCAAGTACAAGCCATCTCTTAGATAAGGGTGATGTTATTTGGCTGCATTCCTCCTCCTGGGGAAGGGCAAAGTGGCAAAACAGTGCAAAGCATCCCCAAAGCATCCTCCTCCCAATAGAATGGCAGGGCCCAGGAAATAGTTACAAAAGCATGTATACTATAGGGAGAAAAGCAATACATTTCTTTGGGGATCTGATATTTGCACATAAAAATGAAGTGGATTCCAGTCCATTATCATATGTTCCTTATAATTAAAAAAAATCTAAATGCAAAACTTTTGTTAGCCATGTATCTTATTATAAACATAATTACATTGATATCAACAAAGTGGGATCCTGAGCCTTAGAATTTATTATTCAGCTTTACTATTAATTGATTAAACATCATACCTACCTTTATTTTGTGAATGTTTTTATTGTTTTAAATTGTTTTAAACATTTAAGAGCCTTGTTGGAGCAGTGGGCTAATGCCTCTTTAAGTAACACCAGCTGCCTGCAATTAGTGCAGGTTCGCATCCCACCAGGCTCAAGGTTGACTCAGCCTTCCATCCTTCTGAGGTAGGTAAAATGAGGACCCAGATTGTTGGGGGCAATTAAGCTGACTTTGTAATAATGCCGCTTGGGGTGTGTGTGAAAGCCCTAATAAGCAGGCATATACATAGAATGAAGGCTACTGCTAAAGCTTGTAAGCCGCCCTGAGTCTTTGGAGAAGGGCGGGATATAAATGGAATTAAAATAAAAAAAATAAAAATAAATAAATAGTAAGCTGCCCATAATCTTGGCTAAGTTGAGAAAATGAATAAATACATATTTCCTGCAATTAGTTTTTGGATTGAAGCTATATTAACCACTGGAACAGGTAAATATTATTTTCTTAGCTATTTCTGACATCATATAGATTGTCAGTGTTTTTATATATAAAACTGACTTTGTTTATTTAAGTAATAATAAAGAGATCACTAAGTGTTGGATTTGAATGAGTTTGTTCTGAATTTTTTAATTACTCAAGTCTAGAAGAATTGTGTTAATAATAATATTTCAGATATCCATAATCCCAAATGTCAATGCTCCATTGGGTTATTGTTTCTAAAATATGAGATAAACAGAAATAAAAAAGCAATGGAAAAACCATGGGTGGGTGAAAAGCAGTGAAGCAAGATCAGCTTCTAACTCCCTGCTAGCTTCCCCATTGACATTTATTGTAGGAAGCTGGCAGAGAGCTATAAATGATGATCAGTGATGATGAGCAGCATTGAAGTGACCATATCTTTGCCAAAGTTCAATCCCACAGGAATCATGGTTCCAAATTTTGGATGTATTTTTTTAAACTAGCTTATTTGAGATACATTAATTCAAAATTGTTGCCCCATGATGCATTGTTTCATCCAATTGAAGGTTACAAATAGTCTAACAGACACAAGAGTTGTAGCAGTAGATAGATGTGACAATTCTAATCTGTCCAATCCCTTCTCTACATTCATCTTTTAATTCAGTTAAAAGCTTCAACAATTAGTGTCTTAATCTTTAAAGAGTAAGAATATTATTTCTAAAATGTAGGTATTCTTTGGAAAAATTGATGAGCCATAAGAAAACTCTCAATTCATTGTCTAATCAACATGCATGCTGGATAATAGGAATGCTAAATGTATCTGTTTTGGTTCTGATATCTTTTACCTTTTTACCTTTTTTGCTAATTGGCATAATGCAACTATTGCAATTTGAGCCCGGTGGGCTTGTTCCACAAAGGGTTTGGATCCAAACCCATATTATCCAGATCAATATTTCTGTCATTCGTACATTTCTGTTCTCCCACATCTTCTATGATTATTATATCACATTCCTGTTTAACAATTGCACGATCACTTATAATTATAGAACTAGCACATCCTTTGGATGTTCTGTTGCTCAAACGGGTAGTTCTATTTCTTCAGTTTTTGGTTTTCCATAGAAAAGCATAGGCATCCATTCACACCTGCAATAGAACAGAGCAAACAACCACACCAAGAACATTAATCCTGCTAACACTAGCCCAATCAACTCTTGAAACTGGTTGTTGTATTTAACTTCTGGTAATTGTTAGCTTCAATGGATCTGTACCAGGTTCACCCCTCCACCCCTTAAATATTTATGCAGCAGCCTTCACCCCTTCTCTTTTATTTGAATAGCTGTCTCGGTGATTAACAATACTTGGTACAGCCCTTCCCACTTTGGTTGCAGCTTCTCCTCTCTCCAGATTTTTATTAGGACCCAATCACCAGGTTGGAATTGGTGTACTGTGAATTCCAGTGGTGGTGTTTGTGTCAGGAATCTTTTTTCCCTGAGAACACACAAATATTTGGTCAGATCAAGGACATATTTTCTAATCATCGTATGTTTTAATTCTAACCCTTCTTTCTTTTCTAACCTTCCCAGGTATGTACAAACAACATTTCATAACATGATAAACCTAGGTCTTTCCTTGGTATAGTCCTTAATCTCAACAGGGCCAAAGGGAGACACTTTGTCCATGGTAATTTTAATTCTAGCATTAATTTTGTCAAATTTTCTTTAATGAATCCATTAGCCCTCTCCACCTTCCCAGAAGATTTATGGTTCCAGGGAGTATGGTGATCCCATTTTATTCCCAATACATCCATCACCCCTTTCAGGATTCTCAAGGTAAATTGCATCCCCTAGTCACTATTGATATGAGTCATTACTCCATTTCTTGGTACAATATGCTCTAACAGGATCCTTATGACAGTAGAGGCAGTCATGTGGGATAAGCCTCTACCCATCCTATCAAATGATCCACCATTACTAGCAGATATTTCATTCTGTCACTGGGTGGCAGCTCTGTGTAAACAATTTGAATATGTTCAAATGATCTTAAAGGAGGAGGCCTTCCTCCTTGAACTGTTTTTCTGAGACCTTGCTTATTTATCTTCCTACATATTAGGCTTAGCTATAATATATACTACCTTACAACCATACTTTCTTAAGAACAGATCCACCAATGCCTGAGACCCCCAATGGCTCCCCTCCTGGAGGGTATTTAATACCTCTTGGGTCAATGGCTTGTTCAACATCTGACACCCATCAGAGAGCTCCCATCTCTCTTCCTTATTCTTAATGGGCCCATATCAAGTATTTCCTCTTCCTCTTTTTCACTGATTGTTGGAATGACTTACATATAAGAGTTCCTCTTCCTCTGACATCCCTGCATCCTTGGCTTCTTTATCAGCCATATTGTTTCCTATGGCTTCAAAGCTAGTTCTTTTTTGATGCCCTCCTACATCTACCATTGCAATTTCTCTGGGCAACTTCAAGGCTTGCATTATTTCTTTTACCAATTCTTTTACCAATTCGTATTAATTCCTTCCCTTTTGTGGTGATGTGACCTCTTTATTAACCAGATTTTTCCAAAAGTGTGCACTATCCCAGATATCTTCATACTTTTTTTTGTAATTTTTATCTCTTTAGGGAGTGTATTAATAGAGATATGGGAGGCTCCAGTATCAATTAAAAATACAATTTCCTCCTTATTGGGTCCCACTAATAAATTTATCAAGGGCTCTTGGTGTGATCCCCAAATCAAGTGTCCCTGACCTCTCTAATCATCCTCATCTTTCTCCATCAATCAGTAAACTTTCTTCTCTTCCTTCATGACAGGGCAATCTTTCTTAAAATGGCCAACCTGGCCACACCCAAAACTTTTGTACAGCCTTGGCCTTTTCCTTTCATCAAAGAATGGCCATTTCTTTCTGGTTGCCAAATGCTCTACTTCCCTCAGTTTCAACAACAGTCTTTCTATTTTCTTCTCTTGCTTTACTACTTCCCTCATAGCTGCTACCATCATTTTTCCTTTTCATTCATCCCTCTCATCTCTCTTTTCATATACTTTCTGAGCTTCTTTTAAAGGATCATCATTTTTCCATTTTTCATGGAAGACATGAGAACAATGATTAGGGGAATTAAGAAAGCTGTACCTAGATCACAAAACATTTCTAAAGCCTTTGAAATAAGCCAGGGAAAAGATGAAATTCCATCTGCCTTTTTGCAAGGGTTAAAGGATGCAATGGGAAAATACTCTGGTATGAATCTTGAAGATAAAATCACACAGGCTTTGATGAAATTAAATTTTGTAGCTAAAGCCTGGCCAGACACACAGAGAAAGTTACAGAATCTGATGTTGGAGGCCAAAATGGGTGAAGTTGAATTTAAAATGGATAAAACAGATGAAGATGTTGTGATGATACAATATAGAGATATGGAGTTTGCTCTGAGGATCAGAGGTTTGAAAGAGAATCCTCAGGAGAATTTGCAAGAGATGCTGGGGGATGCCTGGCACCTAATTTGGGGTTTCAACCCGAAGATTTCATTGGTAAGATAGATAAAGCTTTTAGAGTTAACTCCTGGATTGCCAAGCAAAGGAAATTACCAAGAGATGTGGTGGTGTATTTTACGAAGAGAAAGATAAGAAATGAGATTATTCAAATTTTTTATAATAAAAGATTTAAAATTGCTGGTCAGGAGGTTTTGATTCTGAAAGAGATTCCCCCAAAAGTTTTGAGAAAAAGAAAAGATTTTGCTTTTCTGGCAGAAGAATTGAAAAAACAACAGCTTCAGTTCAGATGGGAGATACCAATTGGGATTGTGGTGAATTATGCTGGAATAAGATACCGTCTTAATACAGTTTTGAAGGCACAAGATTTTTATACTAATGTACTGAAAGCAGGTTCACCGCCATCTTCAGAAGATAAAGAAGGAAAGGATGAAGGAGAGCGACAGTCACAAGAGAAACAGCAACTTTCTGAAACTGTGCAACCCTTGGCTATAGAAGAACCTATGACTCAAAGAATAACTCAGGCTGCATCTAGACGTAAGGCACAACAACAACAATGGCAACAGGATCAATGTTTGATGACTATAACTCAAGAACCAAGTGAAGCAGTGGGAAGAGCAAGGCCGAAGAGACAGATCTCTGAAGATCTTCAGGAGGCACTCCGGAGGCTTCAAGTCACAAAAGATCGTGACAAAATTCCTGACTTGGAATGTTAACGGTTTGAATTCACCACAGAAGAGGAAGAAAATATTTCAGTATCTGAAACATTTTAAAAATAACATTGTATGTTTGCAAGAGATGCATATTCAGGTTTCTGATCAGAAATATTTAATAAATTTGAGACTGGGTACACAATTTATTGCATCTGCTCCAGAGAAGAAAAATTGTGTAGTAATATATGTGAAGAAGGGTCTGATTGCCAAATTAATAGAAGCAGATATACAAGGAAGATATATTATTATTGAACTTTTGATTGAAGGAAAGAAAATACTTTTAATTGGAATATATGCTCCTAATCAGTAACAAGAAGAATTTTATAAATTGCTACATAACAAAATAATTCAATGGGATTATAAGTCTTGTATCTTAATGGGAGACTGGAATGGTGTGCTGGACATACAGAAGGATAAGAAAGGTTCTTTTAAAAATACTCCTAACCATGCTAGATTGCCTAAATCTTTCTTTGAGTTGAAAGTTGATTTGGAATTGAGAGATATTTGGAGAGAAAGAAACGTGGATGAAAAGGATTTTATGGAGATTAAATGAAAATTTATTTGGATATGTAGAAAATGTGGAAGAATGTAAAAAGCAGATGAAAATTTTTTTATTATGAATATGCAGCATTATCGTCAATTAGTGATTGGTTTAATTTAACACAAAGGAGATTATTGAACATTGAAGGGTGGGATTTGTTATATGGTTGGCATGCTTATTTATTGTATGACAAAAAAGTGGACAAAGTTTTTAAAACACATATATTAAGGTCTGCCATGTTGAGAGTTTTGAAAAAATATCGATATAAATTGAATTATAAAATTCCTGTTTGGGCAATACTTAAACATGCAATAGAAAATATAAATGTAGGATTTGAACATGATGTGATAACATATAAATAAATTCTTAGACTGGAAAAGAATGAATGGCAATTGAAGTCTTTTAATATTCTAAAAGAAGAAAGAATAGTACAAACTTGGTTTCAGTATGGGCAGTAACAGGCCAGATGGAAAGAAGATCAGAAAATTGGTATTTCAATATCAGATGGGAATTTGGTAAAGCAAATTAGAGATCAAAGTCATGCACATATAAGAAGGATATATAATGCATTGATAGAAATTGACTCAGAAGCAGAACTGGTTAAGGATTGTATGATAAAATGGGCCCAGAATTTTCAAGAACCAATAATAATGGACACTTGGGAGAAAATATGAGTTAGGAATGTTAAATTTACACAGGCACAAAACTTAAGGGAGAATTTAAAAAAAAATGTTTTATAGATGGCATTTAGATCCCAAAAAATTAGCATGTATGTATCCAAATTGTAAAAGGGACGCGGTGGCTTAGTGGGTTAAGATGCTGAGCTTGTCGATCAGAAGGTCAGCAGTTTGGCGGGTCGAATCCTGAGTGCCACATAGCAGAGTGAGCGCTTGTTACTCGTCCCAGCTTCTGCCCACTTAGCAGTTTGAAAGCACGTAAAAATGCAAGTAGAAAAATAGGGACCACTACGGTGGGAAGGTAACAGCGTTCTGTACGCCTTTGGCGTCTAGTCATGCCGGCCACATGACCATGGAGAAGTCCTCGGAAACGACTAGCACGCATATGTGGGGGAACCTTTATCTTTACCTTTTTATCCAAATTGTCAGCCAAAATGTTGGAGATGTGGTTGTGATGATGCAACATATTATCATGTATGGTGGACTTATAAAAAAGTTAAAGCTTTTTGGATCAAAATCTAGTGGAACATGCAGAAGATCTTTAAGAAAAAGATAAGATTTTCACCACAATTGTTTTTGTTCGGTATTATCACTGACTGTACTGCTATAGAAGCTAAATTGATGCTGAACTTAGTAACAGCTGCAAGACTTTTGGTAGCACAATACTGGAAGAAGGACCTACTATAGAAGAATGGACTTTGAAAGTTTCGAACTTGGCAGAAATGGCCAAAATCACGGTATATGTACCATTCGCAACAAAGATATATAGCAGAATGAAGAAGATGGATTGATTATATTCAGAATAAATATGGGTCTACAAAGTATCATTTAGCATATGAATAGTTTTTAGCCATTATAATTAGAGGATATATTATTTATCTTTTCTATGGTTAAGGAGAGTTAAAGTGTGATAGGATTTAAAGAGTAATTATAGTAAATAGAATATTTTAGATTGAGATTGGCAGTTGATGAGCCTGAGGATTATTTATTTATTTATTTATTTTATTACATTTATATACCGCCCTTTCCCGAAGGACTCAGGGCGGTTTACAGGGTAATTAAAAAACACAGATATAAAAGTTAAAAATAGATTTAAAAAAATTATATTAATCCCTGCATTAATAAAAAACCCCAGTTAAAATTAAGATTAAAACTAAGTTAAAATTAAAAATTCTCAGCCTGGGCCAGAGAGCTCGAAGAGCCAGGTCTTCAGGTCCTGACGAAATGAACGGAGGTTGGGGGCAGTCCTCAACTCCACCGGCAGCTGGTTCCAAAGGGCAGGCACATCCACAGAGAAGGCCCTATCCCTGGGTGTCATTATATGGTGGGGGAAGAAAATGTATCCTTGATTTTTCTTCCTCAATTGGTTCTGTTTCAGTTTTCACTTCTTTATGTTGACGCGGTGGCTCAGTGGGTTAGGACGCTGAACTTGTCGATTGGAAGGTCGGCAGTTTGGCGGGTCGAATCCCGAGGGCCGCATAGCAGAGTGGCGCCTGTTACTCGTCCCAGCTTCTGCCAACCTAGCAGTTCGAAAGCATGTAAAAATGCAAGTAGAAAAATAGGGACCACTCCAGTGGGAAGGTAACAGCGTTCCGTGCGCCTTTGGTGTCTAATCATGTCGGCCACATGACCATGGAGATATCCTCGGACAAGCGCTGGCTCTTCGGCTTTGAAACGGAGATGAGCACCGGCCCCTAGAGTCGGAAACAACTTGCACGCATGTGCGGGGGAACCTTTACCTTTACCTTTTTATGTTGACTTAAGAACAAATAATCATTTTCTGTAGGCCATTTATCTGGCACCCAGATGAGGGCATAATTAATCTCCTCAGGTTTCTAATCCTTTTTATTTAATATGTAGTGATATAGAGACTGACAAATAAAATAGTTAAAACTTTCTAACTGTGCTCACTGTGGCCCTTCATCTATTTGTTTTCATCCCCACACAAAATAACCATATTGAATAATTAAAATTTTATCTAAGTCCTTCATCATTCTGTGATATGGGGCAGATTTCCATCTGGCCAAGACTTTACCAAGGGGAGTCCCTTGAGAAATAGAAATACCAAGTTTTTTTCCCCAGCTTCCCCTCTAGGTCTTTTCTGCTCTTTCTGGATTGTTTATTGCCCATGGGTGCTTACCACCTGGTGCTCAAGTCCTTACCAACCTATAGAGACCAGTTTGCACTTCACCAAGTCGCTTCATCTATCTCCGGCCAATCTCTTAGAAGAGGTATGGAAACAAAGATTGAGACTCTTTGAGTTTTACTTGATCCTATTGGTCCTAGGCTCATTTCATTCACTCTCTTTCAGGTCTCAGACTCATACCAGTCTATCCACCCCACCACCCAGGTTTCCCCAAATCCTCATCTGGGTCCATGCATGAAGTTACCCAGTACTGGGCATCAGCCTTGGATCCTCCCCCTTTTTATTTGTCTTTCAGTGATCTCACTATTTAATGCTTTGGGCCCTCATGGGTGCCTGGCCAAGTGGTGTCATTCTTCCGGAATTGTTAAAATCAACAGGGCATGACTTTCCATTGGACATAGCACCACTCAGTTTACCAGAGACTGTTTGGATATCCTGGATGAGCCCCCAAGTTGTCTAGGATAAAATTAAACTCAAAAAAGAGACTTGGAGCTCATTGAAAGAAAATTTGATTTACAAGCATTTGCAAAGGCTGATGGACGTTTATTAACACAATCAAGAAGCCACACACAAAGTTGGCAATGATTTAAATACCTCCTGATCCCAATGACATGCCACATCCCTCTTCTTTGGACCCAGTTGATAGGCCCACATTGAAAATATGCTTTCTGACCACCTAACTTGATAACAGGTTTTCTGCCTGACAACAAGTTTCCCATCTTTTTTAGAAACTAAGGCATTGTGATATTTAACTAAATTCTTATTAAAGAGGTTTTTTTAATCAAAAATTATGTTCCCTTCAATCCTAAAACTGACCAAAAGCAAAACCAAAATAGTTTTTTTTAAAAAAAAAAAGTTTTATTTGTTGTTTTGGATGCTTGATGTCTAACTGTCTCCATTCCCTGGTCTCTGCTAAGTTGACTGAAAGAGAATTTATAAGGGCGGACTTGTTTCTGCAAGCCTCAGTTTTAAATCCCTAAACTAAATTTCTTTTCCCCTTGAAGCTGGTTCTTTTCATTGTTTAAATAACAGATTTGTGAGGAAAGGCAGAGCTAATTCTAGAAGTGGATGATTTCTTCAGACCAAAGGTATCAAGAACTAAGTAAAGGGAATGAGCAGCTTCAATGGAAATGATTTGTGTTTTCAACTCTGCTGTCATTATTGTTAATAAAAGTGCCCTTTTTGTTACCAACTGGAGTTAAGTGAATATACACTGAAATAATAGCTTGGGCTAAAAAAACCTTTTAGGAAATGACACTACCTAGAAAAAGAAGAGTTTTAAAATAGGAATGAGGCTTGATGAGTGTGCAGCATCTGCCATAGTGAAATATAAGCATATTATGTATAGAGTATTTTCTTTTGCTCTTGCCTGTCTTTTCACATTGCAAAATAGGGTAATGGAAGAAACCTTGAACAGCAGATGAGGTGTTAGTAATCTCCTCTGCTGGAGTGGAGAGTTTGAAGAGAATATGAGATCACAGGTGAAAGTTCACACAATGCAACAGAATTTTCAGACACCTCTTCATGCCATTCTTTTTCTCCTTCTTTAATCAAAATTCCATGGGCTAAATATTTCAAAAGGCTCAGCAGCACAGTGTAACTATTGTACACAGTTCCTTATGAATGCCATATTTGGTTCTCTTGTCCTGATTTTCTTCACTGAAGATCGTTGCTGTTGACATCTAATTTCCACTTTGAGAAATGTTGAAATCAGCAAATTTTAATTGTGCTGCCAAGCAATAGTTCTATTCTAATGTTATAAAAGCATTGTACCTATGATCTTGTTTAATTTTATCAAGTATTAGATTAATACTTTTTAAGTATGGAAAAATAGCCTTGCTGGATCAAAACAGAAGTTCTTTTAAACCATAGTTCTAAGCAATAAGGTTCTTTCAGAAAACCTGTTCCAGAAAAACTGGAACATGGACTGGACACTCAGATGTTGAAAGCATATGCACAAGATATAGGAAGGATTAGCAAGGTCTTCAAGGTAACTAAATTATTGTAGAGCTTTTTTCTAGGGTAAAATCAGCACTTAGAATTATGCCTGGAACTTCAAATTAAAAGTAATATAGTGTACTCATGGAGGGAAATACTAGACACTACCCTGGTCATACAACCAGTCAGAATTGCCAGCCATTGTTTCAGGGGTAACTTTACATTAAATAACAGATATTTGCTTGTTTAGTTATAAATCTATTACCTTACACTAATTTATTTGTTTGTTTATTTATTCGTTGATACATACATACAATGTATATGCTACTCGACTCCCAATGATTCTGGGTGGCTTAGGCAAGGATAGGAGAAAGAGCCATTATCAAAGCAAAAGTTAAATAAAAGCCTGAGCTCAGGCCAAGAAAGTAACCAGATGTATGTATGTATGTATGTATGTATGTATGTATGTATGTATGAATGAATGAATGATACATTGCCCCCTCTATACGATGTTAAAGGAAGGGAGTGGGAGGCACATTCAGACTGGCAAAATTCTGTCACTATATCTATTACAGGTAGTCATAGACTTACAATCAGAATTATAGTTGCAGTAGTAAGTCAAGGCATCTGGTGATATTTTTTTGATACATTTTGTGGTGATTGTGAAGCAAATGCTGTGGTCATTAAGAAAACACAGCAGTTAAGCAAATTAATTTTCCCTAATGGGTGTTTTTTTCTGGAAACCAGAAGTAAATGCTGGAAACTAGCAAATAAACAAAAAAAAAATCATAAATCTCTTTGATAGGCAAATGGCCATAAAGGTGACCTGGTTCCCAAGTTCCCAAAATGTAATCACATAACCACAGGGGAATACAGCCATCATAACTTCAAAAATGGATCAGAAGTAGCTTTGGGAGAGGTTGTTTTATCAGTGAACAATTGTTAAGTAACTGTTGAAGACTAGTAAATAATCTGAGGGCCACCTATATAATAAAACAGTCCTGATCCAAATCACATTGGTTTCTTAGTCATGTCTACCTTGAAAAGCTCACCATTTAAAAAGTAAAACAGTGCAGAGATTAAAAACAAAAATCATGAACAGCCCCCCAAACAATATATAACCATCAAACTCCATTTTTTATTCTGCCACTGAGCCTGGGAGAATGTCCAGATGTATAATAGTTTTGTGAATATCAGCAGAGTGAAGCAACCCTGATCTCTCATGGGATAGTGCTCCAAAGTGAAGATATTGCAATAAGAAAGGTATTGTCCCGGACTTCCGGGTGGCAAGGCGCTGACGACGACAGCTGCTTTCAGGTTGTCAGCTTCGCGGCTTTGTAGAACCGCCGAAAACAGCGCCGATCAGCTGTTTCGGCGGTTCGGAAGCCCCCTCCTCAGGAGAAGAGGAGGGGGTGAGTATCCAAGTAGGGGAAGGGCTCTCCGGGGCCGCTAGAGCTTAAAGTTCTGGCGGCTGAAGGATTGAGCCCCCCCGAAGCTTGGATTTCTCTGGGCTGCGCAGCGTTTCTGCTCCGCGTTTTTTGGAGCAGAACAAGGCGAACGCAACCATCCCTGCTTACAGGAATGGACTTTGGAAGACAAGAAAGCAGGCAGAGCGATGCAAGAGAATAAGGAGTAAGTGAACTTTTGATCTTTGGCTCAATCCACATTGAAGACCCTGAAAGTGAAAGTGCGTAGTTGCAATAGTGAAAAAAAAATGGCGGCTAAATCTTCTAAACTTACTAAAAGTGTGGGGGCTTCCCCCCTGCCGCAATCTTCAGTGCAAGTTATAGCACCTCCTGCACCTTCACCTTCGCCTGTTTTAACAGTTAAAGTTTTGCAAGATGCTTTGGAAAAGCATTCACAGCAATTAGCTGAAATTATGGATGAAAAGTTGGAAGAGAAGTTTACAGTAATAAGGGAGGACATCTTGCTTGCATTTCAAGGCATGGCGATATGTATTGAACGCCTGGACGAAAGAGTGGAGGATCTCAGTCAAAATAATATTAAATTGGATGCTAAGATATTAGAGACTGAGAATGCGGTGGATAAAATTGACTATGACCTGACACTGGTACAATACCATGAAATGGAATTTGCTGTGAGAATTAGAGGTCTTAAGGAGAATCTTAAGGAAGATTTGAAGAAAATAGTTTCTGTTGCTTTGGAAGATGTGTTGGGAAGGCCAGCTGAAGGAATTGCAGAAGATATAGATAAAATCTTCCGTGTTAATTCCTGGATTGCAAGACAAAGGAAACTACCTAGAGATGTGGTTGTTTATTTTACAAAGAGAGCAACCAGGAATGAAGTTATTCAAGTCTCTTACAATACTAAGCTTGTGATTGCAGAACAAGAAGTCTTGGTTCTAAAAGAGATCCCTCCAAAAATTTTAAGGAAACGAAAGGAATTTGCATTTCTGGCACAGGAGCTTAAGCGACGTGATATCAAGTTTAGATGGGAGATCCCAGTGGGTATGGTGGTAATGTATGAAGATACAAGATACCGTCTTGCTACAGTGATGCAGGCACGTGATTTTTATAGCAATGTTTTAAAAGCAATCCCCATACCACTTTTGGAATCAACAAAGGAGGGAAAGTCTCAAGATGCCGAAGGAATACAGACAGATGAGAAAGCAGCAGGAGTGGATCAAATTTCAACAGTATCAGAAGAAGTAAGAGACCAGAGGATTACGCGTGCTGCTTCGAGACGAATCAGACGTGAGCAAGAGCAGGATCAGCAGAATGTTGTGGAACTTCCAAAGCGTACCTATAGCGAAGCTGTGGGAGGAGCGCGGCCTAAAAATGTGAAGGGGATCTTGGAAGACGCGCTCCAAAAGCTTCGGGTTGCCAAAAATGGTGACTAAGTTTTTAACTTGGAATGTCAATGGATTAAATTCACCACAGAAGAGAAAGAAAATCTTTCAATATTTAAAGCAATTTAAGACTGATGTTATTTGCTTACAAGAAACACATATTAGAGCTATGGACCAAAAGTATTTAATACATTCAAGATTAGGTACACAATTTATTGCTTCTGCAACAAACAAGAAAAATGGAGTGGTTATTTATGTTAAGAATACAATTACAGCAGAGTTAATCGAAGCAGATCAACAAGGAAGATATGTTATTGTGGACTTGTTAATAGAAGGCAAAAAAACTCTTTTGGTTGGATTATATGCTCCTAATCAACAGCAAGCTCACTTTTATAGTTTATTACACAGCAAGATTACCCAATTGGATTATAAATCTTTTATTTTTATGGGAGACTGGAATGGTGTTTTGAATGTACAAATGGATAAGAGTGGATCTTATAGAAGTACCCCAAGTCATGCTAAATTGCCTAAGTCTTTTTTTGAGATGATGGATGATATGGAACCACGTGATGTTTGGAGGGAGAGGAACTCACAAGAAAGGGATTATACTTTTTTTTCTGATAGACATCAATCTTTTTCTAGGATTGATTTTATATTACTGACTAATGATCTTTTTTTTAGAACTAAGAAGATAAAGATTTGTTCAAGGATTATGTCTGACCACAGTCCAGTTTGGTTAGAGATTGGAAAAGACATTAGAGAAAGACGTTCCTGGCGTTTAAATGAGAATCTGTTTAGAAATCAGAAAAATGTGGAAGAGTGTAAAAAACAGATGAAGGTTTTTTTTGAAACAAATATGCATAAGGGTACTTCTATGGAAATGGTATGGGATGCTAGTAAGGCGTATATGAGAGGTGTGTTGATATATCTTAATAATAAATATAGACGTAATTTGGAATTTAGGAGGAAGGAATTAGAGATAGAGATTAAGGAAAAAGAAAAGGCTTTAATTTTGAATCCATCGGATGTGAAGATCAAAGAGGCTATTAAGTTATTAAGAGGACAATTTGACAAGTTAATGGCTGATCAGGTGGCAACTAATCTACGGTTTGCAAGGCATAATACTTTTTGCAATGCCAATAAACCAGGTAGATGGTTAGCTTATATGCTAAGGAAGAAGCAAAGGGTTTCTAATATAGATAAAATAGAACATAAGGGAAAGGTTGTGTATCAACAGAATCTTATCAAGGAAACCTTTGTTGATTTTTATTCTAAATTATATGCTAGAGATAAGATTAACGAAATAGACATTGATTTATATTTAAAAGACGTTAGCATCCCGGTTCTTACGCAAGAGCAAAAAGAAGAGATGAATCAGTTGATAACTGAGGAAGAAATATTCTTGGCAATTAAACAGTTAAAAGCAGGTAAAGCACCAGGCATGGATGGTTTGACTGCTGTGTATTATAAAAATCTACAGTTTGAGATGATAAAGCCATTAAAGGAACTGTTTCAGACAATTCAAAAAGGGGGTGGAGTGCCTCCGTCTTGGAAAACTGCTTTTATTTCTTT
>JAKJMR010016296.1:103369-118423 GCA_024449315.1 Daboia siamensis
TGGAAAGGAATAACCAGATCCCTGCAGCATTGATCTTTTTGGATGCTGAAAAAGCTTTTGATCAATTGGATTGGAAATTTTTGCTGAAAGTATTAGATAAAATGAATTTTGGGGATGAATTTCTACAACCAATCAGGGCATTATATCAAAAGCAAACAGCTCGAATAATTATTAATAATAGTTTGACTGAAATGTGTAATATTGAAAAGGGTACGAGACAGGGTTGCCCGTTATCACCCTTATTATTTGTCTTAACGTTGGAGATATTACTGATTAAAATACGGAATTCGGAAACAATTAAGGGAATTCAAATAAGAGATCAGGATTATAGATTGAGGGCGTTTGCGGATGATCTGGTTATTACGTTGACACACCCAGAAAATTCTGTTATGGAATTGATGGAGTTAATATCGCAATATGGGAAAGTTTCTGGATTTAAGGTTAATATACAAAAAACTAAAATGTTATCTAAAAATATGACAGTATTACAAAAGGTAGCTTTAGAAAGGTTAACTGGATTTGAAATTGTTGAAAGGGTTAAATATTTGGGGGTATACTTAACACCCTCAAATGTAAAATTATATAAAAACAATTATGAAAAGTTATGGAACAAAGTGCAAAAAGAATTGGATAGTTGGAAAAAATTACAATTGTCATTATTGGGAAGAATTGCGGCAGTAAAAATGAATGTTTTGCCAAAATTCTTATTTTTGTTTCAAATGATACCCATTCTCAAAAAGGATTCAAATTTGGAGGAATGGCAGAAGGGTATTAATAAATTTGTTTGGGCAGGGAAAAGGCCACAGGTTAAATTTAAAATTATGCAGGATACGCGTGAAAGAGATGGTCTAAAAATGCCCAATCTTAAATTATATTATGAAGCTGCTGCATTATCAGCCATAAGTGATTGGATTAATTTGACACAAGGGAGACTATTAAATCTTGAAGGGCATGATTTGTTATTTGGTTGGCATGCATATTTATTGTATGACAAGAAGGTAGACAATGTGTTTAAAATGCATATTTTGAGGCATGCTTTGTTGCGAGTTTGGAAAAAGCATAGACAAAAGTTAAATTACAAGATACCTTTATGGGCAATACCCAAACACGCAATAGAGAATATAAATGTTGGATTTAAACATGATGTGACTACATATAAGGAAATTTTGAGTTTACGAGGAAAAAAGATTGTTCAAACTTGGTTTCAGTATGGGCAATTACAAGCCAAGTGGAAAGAGGATCAGAAAATTGGTTTTTTAATGGATGATGAAAATTTGGTAAAGCAAATTAGAAATCAGGGACCAGCACATATCAAACGGATATATCTTGCATTGATAGAGATTGATTCAGAAACAGAATTTGTTAAGGATTGTATGATAAAATGGGCACAGAATATTCAGGAAGTTATCACAATGGACACTTGGGAAAAGATCTGGGTGAGAAATATGAAATTTACGCAAGCTCAAAACTTAAGAGAGAATTTTTATAAAATGTTTTATAGGTGGCATCTAGATCCTAAAATGTTAGCAAGTATGTATCCAAATTATCAGCCTAAATGTTGGAGATGTGGCGGTGAAGATGCAACGTACTTTCATATATGGTGGACTTGTAAAAAGATCAAAGCATTTTGGATTAAAATTTGGTGGAATATGCAGAAGATATTTAAGAAAAGGATAAAGTTTTGTCCGCAATTGTTTTTACTGGGCATTATTACCGATACTACCATGGTGGACACTAATCTGATGCTGAATTTAATTACGGCAGCGAGACTCTTAATAGGGCAATACTGGAAGAAGGAAGAACTGCCGACTATAGAGGAATGGACTTTAAAAGTTTCCAACCTGGCAGAAATGGCGAAGATCTCAGCATATTTGAAGGACCATTCGCAACAACGATATGTTGTGGAGTGGAAAAAATGGATTGATTACATCCAGAATAAATATGGGACTAAAAATTTTCATTTAGCATTTGAATAAGTATATTGCTTGTAGTCAACTTATAAGAGCTAAAGTGCGAGAGACTTAATAGTTTATTGTTATTAGTATATGGGAGTTTATGATTGTTTATTTTATTTTTATACCTTGTATCCAGCTCTGGGAAGTCGAGGAGGGGGGAGGGGGGAAGGGGAGGGTGAGAGGGTGGGATAGGGTTGGGAAGGGAGGGAAGGGTTGGGGGGTGGGATGTTAAAGATAAAATGTATTGAAAAACTTTTCAATAAAAAAAAAAAAAGAAAGGTATTGTCCCAGAGGATGACACTACTTAATCAATGGGACTGGAAGATGCCTACTCTGTCTGATTGTACAGGCAATCCTTGAGATATGAAACTAATGGAGTCTGCCCATTAGGCTCGTAAGTAAAAAAAATCATCAAATGAGTCAGACTCAATTTTACAAATTTTTAAAATCAAATTCATTAATTGAATCAAATGGATAGTTAAATGAATGAAGAACTGACTTACTATTTCCTCTTATTTGTTAATTGATCACTGCCTGAGCTGAGAGGTTTTTCCTGTTGTTGCTGCTGGCCACCCATCAGTTGTTTCCAGTGCAGCCTTCAGCTCAGGAATTAAATTGCCTCCAAGCAGAACTCTCTGTTTGCAGAAATGAGATTATCACTGGACTGGGAGGTCCTGCTCCCAGTAATTCATCCCATTGTAACTTCTTGTTTACTATAACATGCACATGGGACTGCCCATGAAGAGCATTTTGGAAATTTCAACAGGTACAGAATATGGCTACGCAGGTTATAAATGGTGCCAGATATACAGCACATGTGTCAGTATTATTGTGTGAGCTGCATTGGTTATTGGTGTGTTTTTGGATGCAATTCAATGTGTTAGTTGTCACTTTTGAAACCCTACATGGCTTGGATCCATGTTACCTAAGTGACTGGCTTTTTCCAAGAACCTCTATCTGTCCAACCTGTTTTAGTAGAATAGGCATGCTGCAGATCCCATCAACCGAAGAATGTCAGATGGGAGGGACTATAAAATGGACTTTTTCTGCAGTGGTTCATAAACTTTCATAAGTTCCTAACATACCTAATATTCTTTTCTCCTCCTGTTTTCCCCACAACAATCCTGTAAGATGAGTTGGGCTAACAGAGAGTGACTAGCCTAAAATCACCCAGCCAACTTTCATACCTAAGGCAAGTCTAGAACTTACTTTCCTGATTTCTACCCTGGTGCCATAACCACTAGACCAAACTGGCTCTCTTTCCTTTCCACCATTTATTTGATTTTGTTTTTTGTTTTTTCAATTAAGTCGAAAGGTTCACCATTCATCATATTTCCAAATGCTTGAAGTAAATGCCAATAAGAAAGTAAGAATTTGAACCTTTTGCTTCAGTTATTGGAGAAGCGATGAAACAATGTGCAGGTAGACTTAGTAATAATAAGAGTGGTAATGTAGGTAGCTCAAGAAAAGAGAAACAATAATTTCTTGAATTTTGTGTATATAACTTTAATTTATACACACAAATATATAAAGGCATATGCATTCAAAAAGTCTCATCAACAAAAAACAAATGATACTTTCCAAACTGTTATCTAACTGTTTCAGTATAGACAAGATTTTCTTAAGTCATTTTACAATCAACTCATCATGAGACCCTTTCCTTCTTTTGAGAGTAAGGTTTCTGGACCCACACTTCTTTGAACTCATTTCTTGAATTTTTTAGCCAATGCTATCAAATATATTGGAGCAGCTCAACCAGTGACAGAAGAGTGAGTTTTCTATTTGGCAGCAGGGAAGTAAGACAACCACCTTTGTAAGGTACAGTGAAGTAGTGCGAGGAACTGCATTAGTGCTCTATTGAGTTTTTTTTACATAGCATTACCAGATGCCTATGAATAGAATTTAAAGAGAGTTTCTGGTCTTCTTTATCATAATACTTAAGGTAGGATATATTTAGCTTTCTGGGTACTTTGCTTTCAGCTCCTGTCAGCCCCAGACTAGCTTAGTTTCAGCAACACCCAAAGCTTAAGTTAAGAAATCTTTTCTTTGTTCTGTCATTATATGTATTCCCAAATAGCTGGATGTAGTTAATAGCTATATCCTCCTTGCCAGAGCAAAAAAATTAATAATTTCTGTGCATAGTGTACAAAGTATGGTTCTAACATCAGTTGTGAAGCACATAACCATAGATAGGTTCATTTATCTCTGTTCCATAATGATACTTAATGAGAGATACACATAGTCCTCAAGTTACGAGTGTAATGGAGCCTTCCCATTCCACTCATAACTCAAAAACCCATAGAGGTACGAGATCACTTCCTTGCTTGTTAAAACACATGCAGCTCGTTAAGCAAACATGAGGTATCTCAGGGTAGGGAAGGCCATGGAGGACTTAATGATGAAACAGGCCCCCAAGGCTTCCCCAACCCACTAAGATACTGCATGCTTCCTCCTCCCTTCCTGCCACACTGGACTCACCTGGAAAAAATCTCCTCTCTGCTGCGCTTCTGCTGCCACCCAGATTTGAGGCTGGGGAACACTTCCGCGACCCAAACCCACAGCCTAATCTGGGCTCTGGAGGCCTTTTCCAGGCTACTGCCACCCAGATTTGAGGCTGGGGAATGCTTCTGCAGCCACCCCTGTGGCCCAATTGGGCTGCGGAAGTGTGCCTCAGCCTTAGATCCAGGCAACAGCAGCCTAGAAAGTGCCTCCAGAGCCTGAATCAGGCCATGGGGTGGCACAGAAACATTCCCTGGCTGCAATTCTGGGTGGCAGAGGCCTGAAAAAGGTCTTTGGAGCCTGGATCAGGCAGCAGGGCAGGGGGGTGGAAGCTTCCAAGGCCCTGATCCAGGTCTCAGAGGGGTTTTCCTAGCCATTTGTGCCAGGAATGGAGGTTGGGGGGATTTCTGCATGCCTCCAGAGGTTGGATCCAGCCCTCAGAGGATTGCTCCCAGTGGCTGCTGCCTGGAATGGAGCTTTCAAGGGCCAGACCCAAGCCTCAGAGTTGTTTCCTAGCCATTTGTGCCAGGAACAGAGGTTGGGGGAGCTTCTGATGGATCTGGAAGCAAATCAGCAACAAATGGAACTCACACAGCAGAGATATCATATATGCAGTCCTTAAGGAGCTAAAAATGCTTGCATGGCTGCATTCTGGACTACTGAAGTTTCCAGATACTCTTCAAGGATAGACCCATTGCAGTAGTCCATACAGAACAGTGATGCCCAACTTTTCAATTCTACAGACTGGTGGGGATGGCAATAACAACAGAAGGGAAGTGGGGAAGGTTCTGGCAAACAGTGGGCATGCCCACTCGCACATGCACCCACTAAATGAAGTGCAGATGGGGTTTTGTATGCTCATCCATTTGCCTGCCTGGTTTCACAGCCTAATTTACAACAGCTGATGGCTGGAAGCTGGGGACCACTGATGTAGGAAATGACCGGGACATAAGTGATCTGGTGCAATGCAACCCTATTCAAGACCAAAAATAGTAAACCATCAGATACAGAAAAACCCACAGTCACTATTGTCAAGTTTCCGATCTATGGGCTTTTCAAGTGACTCTGAGGCATTGTTTACCTTAAAAGTCCTTTATTAGCCTAATACACCAGCAAATGCTTGCTTGAAAGAAGCTGGAATCTGAAATCTCCGACCCTTGCACAATATATTAAAACACAATTCTCCACCTTTCTAATTTTGTCATTAATCATGTTCTCCAATTAATTTAAAGAATCAGTTTCCCTTCCATAGAAGACCCGCCAAAACCTTATCTTCTTAGTGAGAGAAATAGCCTTGAAAGTGCATTCCTACTCATACACTAGTCTTAAAGCAATACACAAGTTTAACATATGAAACGGCTACTTCTTCATCTCTTGTCAAGCAATAACATTAGATGTTAGCAGCATTGACATCCGCCCCCCCCCTTAGAAAAAGGACAGAACCTGTAATGTAAACAAAATACAAGTTAGCAACTGGCTTTTGGTTTGTTGGGGTGTTACTCATAAAACCTCTTGATAAGTCTGTCAGCTTTCACATAGCTAGATTTCACCCAAATGGCTTCAAACAATGGGTATCCCTTCCATTGTACTAGGTATTGCAATTTTCCCTTAAAGATTCTAGAGTCAAGAATATGTTTCACTTTATAATGGGTCTTACCTGCTACCATGAGGGGTCCAGTTGCTTTCTTAGGGGGAGGTCTTAAAGTGGAGGTTCGAAAAGGTTTCAGCAAGCTACAATGGAACACCGGGTGAATTTTCCCCAAAAGTCTGGGGAGTTTCAATTTTACTGTGACCAGGTTGACGATTTTCACAATTGGGAAAGGCCCCAAGAATTTCGGTCCCAATTTCTTATTGTTCCACCATTTTGTTGGTGGATTCTGCGGCTCTGTTAGTAGCTGGGTGAAAAGCAGCTGATAGGCCTTGAGATGATCCAATTAATTTAAGAATGTTTCTCCAAAATTTCGCCGTGAACTGCACCCCTCTGTCCAAAATTATTCACTTAGGGGCACCATGTAGTTGATAGATATGTTTTAGGAACAACTTAGTCAGGCGTTGAGCCGATGGAAGTCCTTTGCAGGTGATAAAATGAGCCTGTTTTGAAAATAGGTCTATCACAGTCCATATGACAGTATTTCCTCTACTGTTGAGTAGATCTACTATAAAGTCCATAGCTATTTCTTCCCATGGTTGAGAAGGTTTGGCCACCAGTTGCAGTAACCCAGGGGTCTTTCTTGGGATTCTTTTCATGGTGGCACATACAGTACGGCTGCTGGCATAGTTTTCTACATCTTGTTTTAGTCCCAGCCACCAAAATTGCCGGCGAGTGAGATGTAGAGTTTTTAGATTTCCAAAATGTCCACCCTGTTTGACATCGTGGCTGTGTTTGAGGGCATTAAGACAAAGAGCTTCAGACAAGTATAATTTTCCCCCCTTATAAGCCAGACCATCCCTGCATGTTAGGGATGTCTGATTGTCTTTAAACCATTGATCAGTGAGGAGTTCTCACTTTATTTTCTTTACCCCAGGGTCATCAGGATTAGGGATCCTGTGAGGTGTGAGTTGGGCCGCAGTTTGTGGACAAGGGATAAGTGCCTCATGAACTTCTTCACGTTCACTTTTGTACTGTGGCAATCGGGAGAGCGCATCAGCTAGGAAGTTTTTTCTTCCTGGTATGTCCTTTAGAGTAAAGTTAAAATGGTTGAAGTACTGTGCCCATCATACTTGTTTTGGGGACTGGTGTCTGCCTGAATTACGAAGGGCTCCCCTGGGCAAGGGTGCTTTAGAACTGGTTCAGCTGCAAATAGTCTTTGTAAATTCTCAAAAGCTTTCTGACAACTCATAGTCCATGCTAGCGGCTAGCCAGGTCACGGTTTTCCCCCTCCCTTGCCCTTTTTGAGTAGTTCTGTAAGAGCTAGAGCAATCTCGGCAAAAGAGGGAATAAATTGATGGTAGAAGTTGGCAAACCCTAGGAAGCTCTGGAGCTGTTTGCGGGTTTTTGGGGACTGCTATTCAATTATAGTTTTTACTTTGGCTGGGTCCATTTCGATACCTTCATTGGAGATTCTATAGCCAAGATAATCTAATTGGGCTTGGTGAAATTCACATTTCGACAATTTAACATAAAGTTTGGCATTCAATGGTTTCTTTAACACTTCTCTGACCAGTTTTATGTGGTCAGTCATATTCGTGCTTTATATCAGGATGTCATCAAGGTATTCTAGGACCACTTTGTATAGGTTTCATGTAGTACCTCATTGATCAACTGCATAAATACGGCTGGGGCCCCCTGCAGTCCAAATGGCATGACTTTGAATTGGTAGCTCCCCAAAGGGCAGTTGAAGGCTGTCTTCCACTCATCCCCCTCCTTTATTCTTACCCAGGAATATGCTTCTCTCAGGTCTAACTTGGTGAAGACGCTCCCCTTCGCCAGGTGGGTTAGCAAGTCTTTCAGGAGGGGGAGAGGGTATCTATTTTCCACACTCACAACATTTAGGCCTTTATAGTCCACACAGAGATGTAAAGACCCATCTTTTTTCTCTTTGAATAACACAGGGGCTCCCATAGTAGACTTGGCCTGTTCGATGAATCCCCTCGCTAGGTTTGTATCCACATATCGCTGCATCTCCTCCATTTCAAGGGGGGACATAGCGTAATTCTTGGTTGGGGGGAGTTTGGCCCCTGGTAACAATTCAATGGAACAATCATTGGGATGGTTAGGAGGCAAGGTATTGCATTCTTTCTCACTAAACACCTCCGCTAGGTCCTGGTACTCTCTGGGGATGAGCGGCTCAGCAGGTGGCCATAAGGCAGCCATGTGCGCTTGCTCATTGGGTGGGCTAAAATCCCCTGTAACATCTGTTGAATCAATGGGGAGATCGGGCCCTATGGGTAATCTCACAGTTCTCATTCCTTTTTCCCATCAGATAAATGGCTTCCATTTGTCTAGCCAGGCTAGTCCTAGGATCATGGTCTCAGACATCTTTGGAGCTACTAGGAAGCAAATAAACTCCCAGTGCTCATCTATTTCCAGGCATAAGGGCTCCGTTAATTGCGTGACTAAAGTCCCTCCCATTAGGGAGCTATTGGCTTGCTCAAACCTCATGAGTTTGGAAAGTGGCTTGGCCCGTATGCCCAGTCACAAGGCACATGACAGGCTAATGATGCATCAGGAGCAGCCAGTATCAAGTAGCACTTTCAGGTCTACTTGTGCCCCTGTCTTAGGGATTATGAGTTTAGCAGGCAATAAAAAAGGTAGGATGCGTCGACTCACCATTGGATCATTCTCCCCTTCATCATCACTGTCAAAACTGGGTAAAGTGGGGGGTGGGTCCAGTCGGTGGGCCAGCATCCTCCTGGGTGGGGGATGTAACTTGGGTAACGGGCTCCTGGGTGGCCCAGTTGGACTTTTCTCTTGATGGCTGCTGTGTGGGTTTCTTCCTTGTTATTGGATTTGGTCTATTCTGCTGTTACGGGTAAGGAACTGGGCAATTTGCTGCTTGATGTTCCTGCTGTCCACATCGAAAGCATTTGATTGGCAGACCTGTAGGTGGTCTAGGCCTTTGGCAGTAGCAGTCATTGGGGGTTTTAAGGGGGGTGGTAGCCATCTGGATCCTGGTTTTGGCACAGCTTCAGGTGGGGGAGGCTTTTTATAGCAGGACAGCTGGGCATCTAATTTCACCGCTGCCTGGTACCATTCATGCAGCTGGTCGGGTACAGCTCAGTAGATACATGCCTGAGGAAGGTGGTCATCTAACCCTTCTCTAAAAAGATGAATCATTGATTGCTCAGGCCATCTCTCTATCCGACCTGCCATCTTTCAAAACTCCCGCATGTACTCTAGGGCAGGCCGGCCAGCTTGCTTTATCTATGGATTTGTTCTTCTGCTTTCAGGGCAATGGATGGGTCCTCAAATCTTTCCCTCAGTCCCAGGAGGAAAAAGTGGGGGTCCCCCAATTCAGGGGCCTGCTCCTTATATAAATTGTTCAACCATTCAGATGCTTCTCCCTCTAGGTTGGATGTAATCACATTGACCATCGCACCCAGGTCTGGGTAAGAGTGACCCCAGTGATTCAAGTGAGAGCGTACTTGGTTGAGGAAAAAAATCAATTTCTCTGGTTCCCCATCAAAGGTTGGTCTGAAGGGTGGGCTCATCATTTCTTGCTGGGGCCCCCATTGCTGCTGGCCCCACCCTAGTTGTTGGTTCAAGGGCTGCTGGGGCCCCCATTGCTGCTGGCCCCCTCCTGGTTGTTGATTCACCGGCTGCCAGGGCCCCCACTGCTGTTGTTGTGTCTCCAGTTGCTGCTGGCCCCACTCTGGTTGCTGATTTAATGGCTGCCAGGGCCCCCCTACTGCTGGCCCATCTGGTCCTGCCACCCTTGCTGTTGTCCTCCCACCAGCTCCTGATCTCTAGGCTTCTGCACCACCCCCAGCTGTTGCAAGGCTTCTATTAGCTGAGGCAAGCTCAGAGGTTGTTGGCCTTACACTTGTGGGGGCTTTCCAAACTCCCATTGCTGCAGAGGCCCCAGGCTGGGGTCTTCTGTCTCTATGGGTCTGGAGGGCTTGACAAGGGACTCCTGGGTCTGGCAAGGAGTCTGATCTGCAGACATGATTTTCCACTCACCCAAGTATTCAATCTCAGCTGGCCTGGCTGCTCTGAGGCTCCTGGAGTCTTGGCTGGGCTTAATCCACTCCGACGACCAGACAAATTCTCCTGGTTGTTTGGATCTAGCTCCCAGCTGGAAGGATTTCTGAAACTCTTTTCCTGCTGGCTTCTTCACTGGCCCTTCCCCCACTGGGGGAAGGGCAATTTTACTCCCTCCATTATGGGATCTTCCTCAACTCTTTGCCAGACTGCCTCTGAAGCTTGAGACAGCGACAGGAGTTTGGGACTCCCTAATTAGTTTAAAAAGTAGTGTGGATTCCAGCTTGATGTCAAGTTTCCAACATATGGGCTTTTCAAGTGACTCTCAGGCATTGTTTATCTTAAAAGTCCTTTATTAGCCTAATACACCAGCAAATGCTTGCTCGAAAGAAGCTGGAATCTGAAATCTCCGCCCCTTGCACAATATATTAAAACACAATTCTCCACCTTTCTAATTTTGTCATTAATCAAATTCTCCAATTAATTTAAAGAATCAGTTTCCCTTCTGTTAGAAGACCCACCAAAACCTTATCTTCTTAGTGAGAGAAATAGCCTTGAAAGTACATTCCTACTCATTCCCCTTCCTAACCTTAAACTAAAGCAATACACTAGTCTTAAATCAATACACGTTTAACATATGAAACGGCTACTTCTTCATCTCTTGTCAAGCAATAACATTAGATGTTAGCAGCGTAGACAACTATATTTTACTGCAATTCAGTTGAAGCCTGTCGTTCTCCATTCAGACCTCTATAGCCACCAAGTATAATGAAAGAACATCACTTAATTCACTTAGGATGAAGATATACAACTGGATACAATCTGTATACTGATGAAACACCATCCCATTATGATGGAAGATTTGAGTCAGTAGTTCATGTAGATGTTAAACAAGAGCAGAGAAAGTACTAAGCTCTACAGAACCCCATAAAGCAAAAAACCATGGGCTGGACCTTGTGTCCCCTACCAATACCAAAAGGGACAGACCATGAAGGTGAAGTAGCACAAAACTGTGCCCCTCAGCTCAAGTCCCAGAGTTGAGGCTAAAGAGTAACCATGGTCAATTATATCAAAACTGACTGAGATGTTAAAAGGAGCAAAGACTAACACATAATTTCCATTCAGCTCCTGACAGAGATCATTCAATTGCAACTCTTTTGTCCCATATCCAGGCCTTACACCTAACTGCAAGAGGACAAGATAAACTGTTTCATCCAGGATCCTCTTGGAGCTCCAGAACCACCACCTTTTCAACCATCTTCCATAGAAAGAGTAAACCAGATGTGGACTCTGCCAATGACCTCTTGAGAAAAAGGTGTACCAGGGCCTCTTTAAAGTGTGCTGGGAACATTCCCTCCCTCAAAGATGAACTAATCATTATTAAGACCCATGTTTACAATCCCAAGGATCATGTTCACTTCTTCAGTTCCAACAGGCTCAAATGGTTCTCAGAGTCTGTTCCCCAGGCATCTGCAAAGGATCTGCACCTTGCTTAGCCTCCAAATGAGAACAGATCTGAAAAATTTCATCCACTAGATGCATAGAGAATAAACCTCTAGCTACTCTACCTAGGAGGATCTATATAACTTTGAACAAGACCCTTAGGCAGCACTATTTTGGTTGGTTATGACCATTATTATTATTTGGTTATTCTATTTCTGGAAGAATCATGATTTCTTATCACCCACCCACCCAAAAATTCATGAACCTGGAGACAATAACTATGCTTACAGCTTACAAATTAGATTTTAGAAATGTGATCAGTCCACTTGCCACATGAAATAGAACAATAATAATTGGAGGCTTTTAAATCATCCATATCTTTACAAACATCATTGGATAGTCGTAACTAGCATATTATATTCTTGATGGGCTTCTGCCCAAGACCTATCAAACTGTTAATTCCAAGATTCAATAAATTTACATTTATGTATCTGTGAGCCTATTTCAGCACCAGCAACAATTTTCATCTGTCCCTCTTGTGAAGATAGTAGAGGCAGGGAACCCGAGACTTTTGCAAAATACTTATTGTACAATTGTGATAAATACATCACCATGTGTAGCTCAATTTGCTACAGCAACCCAAAAGCTGCAAGGGGGTGGGTGAGATTTCATGGCAGAAATCTGATTGTTATCATGGAAACTAATTGCTTTATCCTATATCTCTGATGTGACTGGTGAAAATGTTTTAATGCATTTTATGTTTCTTCAAGCAATGCCCACTTGCAGATCTCAAAAGCTGTATTCTATTGCTCCAGAAATGCTTTTGATGTATGACAGGGCATGCCATATTCTTATACCTTCTTTTCTCCTTTCTCTTCCTTGTGTACTATGCACGCATCTTGTAATAAATGCTTGTGTGTACCCATTCTGCCCGATCTGTTTATGTACTATAGGTACTTTTGCTTCAGTTGTTTAGCTTTTTGGGTACTACAGTGGGTTCTCACCCTGCCATATAGTGTTCTAATACAGCCCTTTTTTGTGACAGTGGATGGTTATTGTTAAAACTAAGAATGTCCAGAATGTTGGTGGCCTTGTAATAAACCATGGTTTCTAAGTTCCATCTTCCTTTCTGTTGTCAAGCACATCTAAAAATGATAATTGTCATTATTAGAGGCTAAATTACCAAACACTTGGACAGAAGCAAATATTACTTTAATACAAAAAGAGGACTAAGATTTGACACAGACAAAAATTTATAGACCAATATCACTATTAAATGTGGATTACAAAATCTTTGCTTCAATAATAGCAGAGATTCTGAAAAGATTTTTGGTTGAATTTATTCATCCAGATCAAAATGGATTTTTACCAAAAAGACAAATAAAGGATTATTTTATATACATTAGAATACTATGAAATGCACCCAGGAAAACAAATGGCACTAATTTTCTTAGATGCTCAAAAAGCCTTTGACAATGTAAGTTGGCAATTTATGATACAATAATTGAATTATATAGACTTTTGACAAAGCTTATAAAGATCATTAAGACAATATATGATAAAGAAACAGTAAAAGTAATTGTCAATGGGGGCTATACAGAGAACTTTAATATAAAGAAAGGCACAAAACAAGGAGGTCCACTATCCCCACTGTTATTTTTACTAACTTATCAGACAAGATTCAGAAATTAAAGGAATGGCGATAAAAGGTGAAAGCTATAAACTACAAGCATTTGCGGATGACCTGATATTCATTTTAGAAGAACCATTGGAGACAATTCTCAAACTATTGAAAAGAATAGAAGAATGTGGAGAAATAGCAGGATTGAAAATAAACAGAGAAAAAAAAACCAAAGTTACAGTTAAAAACCTTACAGATAAGCAAAACACAACAACTGTCAGAAAAAATAGACTTACAAATGGTTAACAAAGTTAAATATTTGGGAATATACTTAACAGCAAGATGTACAATGATAAAAGAAGATAATTATATAAAATTACTAAATCTAACAAGATTAGTTTTGCAAAAATGGAAAAACTTACTACTATCAGTGTTAGGGAGAATAGCTACTGTGAAAATGAATATTTTACCAAAATTCCTTTTTTATTTCAAACAGTATCTATAAAAATAGAGTAATTTTTTTTTGATAATCTGAATACACTGATCTCGAAATTGATTTGGCAAGGAAGGAAAGCCAGAATTAAACTGAAAATGCTACAAGAAGCTAAAAAAATGGAGGATTTGGACTACCAGATTGGGTCTTATACTATCAAGCATGTGCTCTAATATGGTTAAAAGAATGGATAACTCTCAGAAATAAATGTTATGTTTAGGACATGACTTGCAACTTGGATGGCACACATTTTTATGGTATGAAAAGAATAAAACCCATAGAATTTCCAAAACCACTATATAAGAAACACATTATTATATTTATTGGAAAAAATAAAACCAAAAATCTATATAAAAATCCCAGGATGGCTATCAACGATGGAAGCATTTATTCACCCAAACTTAGTTAAACTTGAGAAGATTCTAACATATAAAGATACTCTGAATACAGATGGGAAATTAAAATCTAGAGTTAGAAGATCAGGGTATTGACTTATAATGGTGGGCTGGACTGCAAATGCAATCAAGGTATGATAAAGATGTTAAAATATATGATTTTTATAAAGACCAGACAATGTTTGATCAGGTGTTGTTGACTTCTGATGAAAAACTGATTAAGAAATTGTATAACTTTTTATTGAATTTGAAAATGGATGAGGAACAAGTGAGAGAAACAATGATAATATGGACGAAAAATTTTGGATATAATATAGAATTAGAGAAATGGCAAAATCTTTGGGAAAGAAACTATAAATTGACAATGGCAACTTTGTATAAAGAAAACCTATATAAAATGTTTTACAGATGGTATCTTCCTCCTGTCAGATTAGCAAAAATGTTTACAAATATGTCTAGTAAATGTTGGAAATGTAATTAAAATCCTGGTACATATTATCACCTGTGGTGGACGTGTGTTAAAGCAAAAAAAAATGGACAAAAATACATACTTGGTTAGAAAAGAGGTTTGGGAAACATGTAGATTTTAAATCTGAACTTTTTTTATTAGGTATAATTCCAGAAAAAAATTGATAAACAAAATGTATATTTAACATTACATGGATAAACAGCAGTGAGTATTGTATTTTCTCAGCACTGGAAAAATGAAAAAAACACCATTGGATGAAGACATAATTAAGAAAAACTGGACTGTGCTGAAATAGATAGACTTACACTGAGAATCAAAGAAAAAGAAGATGCAGAATATTTTCAAACATGGAACTTATTTTATGAATGGATGGAAAAATGGGATAGAGAGTAATAACTTGTATTACTAAGGAAAACAAATCAACCCAGAAAACACATTGTTCATTCATTCATTCATTCATTCATTCATTCATTCATTCATTCATTTATTTATTTATTTATTTATTTATTTATTTATTTATTTATTTATTTATTTATTT
>JAKJMR010016296.1:118523-141024 GCA_024449315.1 Daboia siamensis
TATTTATTTATTTATTTATTTATTTATTTATTTATTTATTTATTTATTTATTTATTTATTTATTTATTTTATTGAATTTATGTACTGCCCTTTCCCGAAGGACTCAGGGCAGTTTACAGGGTACTTAAAATATTGATACAAAAATTAAAAACAGTTAAAAAGATTAAATTTAATCCCTGAAAAAATATAAAAAACCCCGATTAAAACTCTCAGCCTGGGCCAGAAAGCTCAAAGAGCCAGATCTTCTGGTCCCGGCAAAATGAATGAAGGTTGGGGGCAGTCCTGAGCTTCGCAGGCAGCTGGTTCCAAAGGGCAGGCGCCCCCACAAAGAAAGCCCTCCACCTGGGTGTTATCCACCGGCAATCTTTTACCGGTGACACCCTGAGAAGGCCCTCCTTGTGGGAGCGCACTGGATGAAGGGAACTTGATGCTGGCAGCAGGTGTTCCCTCAGATATCCCGGACCCAAGCCATTTAGGGCTTTATAGGTCATCACCAGCACCTTGAATCTCACTCACAGGGCAACCAGAAGCCAATGCAGCTCGCAGAGAAGAGGTGTTACATGGAAGTGTCGGGAAGCCCCCATCACAACTTGTGCGGCCGAATTCTGCACCAGCTGAAGCCTCTGAGTGGTCCTCAAGGGCAGCCCCATGTAGCGAGCGTTGCAGTAGTCTAAACAGGAGGTCACGAGCACATGAGTGACTGTGTGTAGGGCATCTCAGTCCAGATAGGGTCGCAACTGGCGCACCAGGTGAACCTGGACAAAAGCCCCCCTGGTCACGGCTCCTATGTGGTCTTCAAAATTGAGCCATGAATCCAAGAGGACGCCCAAGTTGCAAGCCCTATAAACAGGGGGTAACACCTCACCCCCATCGTTAAAGATGGAATAGTCTGGTTAACCCGAGATGCCGGTATGCACAACCACTCAGTCTTGGCGGGATTGAGACGAAGCCTGTTTCTCCCCATCCAGACCCGGACCGCCTCTAGGCAATGGGACATCACGGCGAGGGCATCACTGGGTTGGTTCGGGGTGGAGAAAAAAAGTTGGGTATCATCAGCATACTGATACCCCACCCAGAAACCCCAAATGATCTCGTCCAGCAGCTTCATATAGATGTTGAACAGGAGGGGAGAGAGAACCGACCCCTGAGGGACTCCACAAACGAGAGGCCTCGGGGTGGATCTCTGCCCTCCTGTCAACACCGACTCCGAGCGGCCCAAGAGATAGGAGGAGAACCACCATAGAACGGTGCCTCCCACTCCCAACCCCCTGAGATGCCACAGTAGGATACCATGGTCAATGGTATCAAAAGCTGCTGAGAGATCTAAAAGGACTAGGACAGAGGAACAACCCCTGTCCTGAGCCCACCAGAGCACTAATGAATTGTCATAATAGAAAGTTAATAAAATACTATAAAAAATAAATAAGAAATAAAAATGATAATTGTCTAGCTCTTTCTTCTCCATTGTAAATTGTATGTCTGGGAAGATGGAGTTCAGTAGGATATGAAAGTCTTTCAATGCATTTCTACTGATTTTTCCATAAACCTTTTTTCCCATTAAATCATGTCTGAATCTTGGAGAATGCCTGGACAAATCCCTGCAGTTTTTTGGCAAGGTTTTTCATAAGCGGTTTACCAATGTCTCCTCCCTCCTCCTCTGTTTTGGAAGAAAATGATTGCCCAAGGTCACCAGCTGATTTTGTGCCTAAAGTGGGACTAGAACTCATAATCTCCTGTTTTCTAACAATAACAATAACACCACTATATCACAAGCCTAACCACTTAACCATTACACCAAACTAGCTCCAAGCCTCATTAATTTCCCAAAAAAGTTTGTTGTCACCATAAATCTATCAGTGTTGTCAACTTTGCTGCTAGACAGTTAACTTAATTCTACTTATGTAATGTTCTTTCTTTTTAGAAAACTTACAGACACCTCAGATCCACATGATGGACTTAGTTATTAATTAGGCCTATCCTGACAAAATCAGTGTATTGTATAAATATAGTATGAAGCTAATGGATAAAGAAAGAAGGGGAAAATGTTCCTCAAGTAAGATCAGAAAAAAAATGTGGAAGTTGATTAGGGAACCCAGAGGAAGAAATGAGAAATGAAAAGGCAGTATTTCTTCAAATAATGTATAACTGTTGTATGAATCTATATAACATGAATGCTAACTTAGAAATGTTTACAGTAATCTCCTTATTACGAAATTCAATGGTCATGGCAGCCAAACTGTATGGAAGCCATCAAAACAGCAAAGCAGCAGTTAAGGAAAGTAGTTCAGACAGGTACTATTTTCAAGCCAGCATTCATCACACATAATTAGATCAATAAACACTTGGATTTTTTATCTCAATATTATACAGAAAAATAATGATCTTGCAAAAAGTCAGAGCACTGTATATTGTAGTCATGAGTTCCAAATGTGCATTTAGAGGTGAAATTAACAAGAGTACACTTGATGGAATAAATTGCCAGACATATAAAGTATAAGAGAGGAATAACTGTTTTAAATGACATATAAGTAGCCTTGATGTATGATCAGAAATGAGCCCCAAATATCCTTTGATAAGCAAGACAGTTGTTAAGTGAGTTTTGCCCCATTTTATGACCTTGCTTGTTAAGTGAATCACTATAGTTAAGTTAGTAACATAGTTGTTAAATCAGTCTGGCTTCCCCATTGATATTGCTTGTTGGAAAGTCAGAAAAGGTGTTCACATGACCCCAGGACACTGCAATCATCATAAATATGAGCCACTTCCCTAGTGTCTGAATTTTGATTACATGACCATAGGCATGCTGCAAGGGTCACAAGTATGAAAAATGGTCTCGACTCTCAAAAACCAAATAAACTTTCTCCACAGTTGTTGTTGTTAGTTGTGAAAGTCGTTTCTGACCCATCATGACTCCATGGACAACATTCCTCCAGGCCTTCCTGTCCTCATCTGTGTTGTTTGATGACTGTTTTAGCAATGAAAATATACACATACATATATGCATATAATCTAGACTTACAGTATCTAAAAAGGCTGCCCTTTCATCCTTTCCTAGCTTCATCCAAAACTTTTTTCACCCCTGGCCAGGTGTTCTGTAACTGGGATAGATACAAAGTCTTGTCCTGTGGACACTTTAAATGAAGTGAACCCGGTGCTACTGTGCCCTGAATTATTGTAGGCAACCTCTGTGAAAGGGAGGAATTCCTTCAATTGTCCAATTGTATTGCTCCAGGATGCCATTGGCCCATTCACACACTCTGTTAGTAGCCAGATGATGGGAAGAGCTGAGATTCTGAGTGATCACCAAAAGTTTTAAAAATTCCTGCCAAAGCTGCGAAGTGAATTGGACTCCACGATCTGAGATTATTCTTTCTGAAGCACCATGCAGCCGATAGATATACTGTACGAATACTTAGCTAAAACACGTACTGAAGGGATTTTTTGACAGGCTATTAATTGCACTTGCTTGGAGAACAGATCAGTTATCACCCAAATCACTGTATTCCCTGAGCTTTTGGGATGTTCTACAATAGACTCCACTGATATCTCTTTCCATGGAGATTTGGGCTCTGCTACTGGCTGGAGAATTTTGTATTGTACCTCTTGGCAAAGGCCCAAACAGGGAAGCTATCCACATAGCTCTCTATGTCCTTTTTCTGTGTCAGCCACCAAAATTGCCACTTGATTAGGTACAGAGCGTTTATGAAGACAAAGTGTCCCAACACTTTTGAATCATGGCTTTTTTGTACAATCATTAATCGTTGGCTTTGTGGGACACATAGTTTAGCTCCCACCCAATCTAGACCATCTTGCACTGTACATTCTCCCTTGTGCATTTGGAACCATTTGTCCTCCTCCAAAGCTACCTTTAGAGTACCCTTTAAATCAGGGGTAGGCAACCTTGGCTCTTTTATGACTCATGGACTTCAACTCCCAGAATTCCTCAGCCAGCCATGCTAGTTGAGTTTTCATTTTGGCTTGTGCCAAAATGGTGGTGGTGACTTGGGCCACCAGTTGCCTGGAGGGGATGACCAGTTTGATTACCTTTGGCTCTAAACTATTGTATTGTGGCAGTCTGGATAAAGCATGTGCTAGAAAATTTCTCAGGGAGGTACCTTAACATGAAGTTGAATTGATTAAAGTACTGGGTCCAGTGAACCTGTTTGGGTAACAGTCTCTGTTTTTTAATGCTTTTAAATTTTTATGGTCAGCCAATACTTCAAATAAGATTTTCCTTCCTTCTAGAAAATGCTTCCAAGTTAGGAACACCCAGAATACCAGTTAGGCTTCCTTCTCCCAGACTGCCCATCTCTGCTCTGTCTCATTAGCTTTTTAGAAATGTAGGTGCATGGCTGCAAGACCCCTTGCTCATTTTTCTGTAAACCTCTGTGCCTATTGTGACATCTCTAGCATCAGCCTGAATGACAAAGAGTGTGTTAGAGTCTGGGTGTTTCAGCACTGGCTGCTATGGGAGCAAGCGCTTTCATCCTTCTCTCCTTCTTCCCCCTTTCATTTTTCCTCCCCCTTCTTTTTATGGCAGAATGCTTGTGAGGCCACCTAGCCAAACCAGGCAGATCTGTTTATCATTGCAGCAAGCAATGCCTTGGCTCACTGGCTTATCTGCTTGATCCCAGCCTTTGCCTCTCCATCTTCATGGATTATGCTGAATCAAGGTCAACTATTCATTTCCTATTCATAATACACAGTCCTTTCAGTCTCTGCATTAATACATACAAGCCCTATCATAACATAGAAGCCAAATTTAGGGCTGATTCCCCAAATAATCATCCTCCTGGATTTATTTCAGTTTTTATTCTCATCAAGTCTGTGTTCAAACCTTCTACCGCAGACATGTTTTAAAGAGCTGCTATCCAGGGCATCTACAGAGGGAATCAAATATGACATGACAGCAGCCACAATCTCATGATGGAAATCCTGAGTTTTTTACATGTTGTGACACATTTAAAAAAAAGATATGGATTCACTTGTGGAGTTACATCCATCATCCCGACTAATTGATATCATCTGCAGATGTTTCCCTTCATACTGAACATTTAATAAGAAAATAAGATACCATCTGTATTTGTGAACTTGTGACTTTTACTTATATCATTAAGAAAGAGCATACACACCCATGAACTACTGTTCATGGTATACAGATACTATAATTACCTTTAAAGAATACTGAACTATTGAAGGAGCAATCATTTTAGAGGTTCAATACATTTCTAAATCCAGACTATATTAAATCAAATCACCTTCTCCCTCCACTGTGCATATCTACTCATGGCAAATTTTCTTGGCATCACGAAATTAGGTAGCAGTTCTCATTGCAACATTCCAGGTTCCCTCCTTTGAGTTCATATCTCAGTCTGCTTCTGTCAACTTCTTCTTATAGCCCTCCAAATCACAGTTCACCACCAACCAAAATCTACTGGGCAGTTCTTGCAGAGGTGAGACATCTAGTTGCCATCCTGTGCTTCCTCCTCTCTCTGTGTCTTGCATGCCCATGAGTAACTTTTCTGCTAGCAGAGGGATCCACTTTTCTTCATTCCCAATTTTTTTTTTAATCTCCTATTCAAGATATAATTTTGAGGAGAAATAATTTTATTTCAAAGACTGCTTTATGATTTGGCAGAATAGAAATACCCTGGACCTCCACCTGATAAGCACCCTTTTTTCTTAATTCCTTGCATTTTAGTTTCCCACTGATTTTTTTAATTTTCCGCTTATTCTTTTTCAATCTATCCTATTTGCAGCAGTCTTTTCCTCAAGCTGCTTGCTTCTTATTTTTCTCGTATCTTTTTCTCATGCTACATTTTCATCACAGGCCAACTGATAACTTCCCTGGATTTTACACTTGGAATTATGTTTTTTAAACAACTGAATACTCTGAACTATGCAAATTCAGCCAGTTACTGTTAGTGGTTTCAGCATCAAACCATTATATGAGTTAGACGGTTTTGCAAGTTTGGGCTCTTGTATATAGCTTGGCAACTGTTGGGTGACCAGGGATTTAACAAAAAAGATTAATATTGCTTTATGGATCAAGATTTATCTCTACAGATTTAGAATGTTTTGGTTTTCAGCTAATGAGAATATCCTTGAAATAATACTGGCAATTAAAATTGGGACTAGACCTTGATAATGGGTTATTTTTATACTTTTATTTTTAAAAACTGAATTCAAATGGAGGAATAGCAAGTGATGTTGTCTGCTTTGAGTGCCAGTTTGCTTTCCAGATGCTATGCTTATAAATAAATAGATGCTACTGTGAGATTTAAAAGCCCAAAATCTGATACTCACAACTCGAAGACAAGTCTGGTTAACAAAGGCAAAGATTTATTGAAAAGAAAATTGAAAATAATAAAGAAAATAAAGAAGAAAGAAAGCGTTTGCAAACACGGCCTCTTAGACCCTTCCAAGTTGGACTGGGTTCAAAGAGCGCGCTGACCAAGTTTCAAACTAGGCATTTATACTTTCTTTTCTCCCTAAGAAACTTAAGTTAGTCTTTGAAGTCATTTACATTTCTAAAAGATCTTCTTTGAACTTTTACATCCAAAAGACTTATTGTAACAACTTCCTTACATCCATCACTATACTATCTTGTTTTACTCACCACCTTGAGATGTTCCTATCCTTTTTAACATTTCAAAAGAACTTTGTTGATTACCATGTGTGAATTCTCTGTCTAAGCAGGAAATAGATAGCCCCACATCTTAGTGTTACATTTTATACAATTTATAAAAGAATAAATTTATTTTCCTTTACTACCAAAACCAGTGTAGATTTCCAGAACCTAGTATGCTGTTTGAACTTAAGACTACAGAACCAACAATAATACATTTTGGATTTTACTACTCCCTTGGATAAAAGGTGATAATAATAAACACAAACTAGTTTTGAACATTTAGTTAAATGATATATGAAAATTAAATGGAGCTCTTTTGTTGAAAATTTCTGTAAAATCAAACTTTCAAATAGATACATTCAGATCAATTCTTTGCAGCTTAATTCAGATGTTTGATCTACATGACTTTCACAGTATATGGCAACATTCTATATATAGAATGAGTGAAATCTCATTTATTTCTGCCACCACACAGAACACTGCAACATTCTTTCTCTTTTCTAAATCCCTTGGCATGAAAAGAGTTTTTAACACAAAAACTGTTTGTGCCACTTTATGGTCTGATCCTTCCATTTATGTAAAAAATGCATGAGTCATATAACAGCTTTGGCAGGATGATAAACACAAAAAGTCATTTAGTCATCTTTTATTTTATTCAAATTGGCAATAGACAGAGGACAGAGCAAGCTAGCAGGAGAGGACATTTTTCTTGGGATCAGAACTTTGCATATATTATATTCAATGTTCTATAGAAAGCAGTGTTTAGAAATCATTTTATATCTTGCTTTTTTTGGAGTGGTATTTGCCATCTTTCTCCAGGTACATATATGAATATTAAAGTAGCTCAATAGATTTCAGTTTCAGTTTCCTAAATCCATCCAAAGGGTTTTGAAATTAGCTGTGCCTTTAGTTTATTCTTTTGCTTGGAACAATGACAACAAGCTGGGAACTTCGAATGAAGCACTCAGTGATTAACAGAGTCCAATCAATCACTTAGTCATTGCTATGGCTGTAGAACAACAGCTCTTCCTGAATTAACCAAAACATCCTTCCATCCTCCTGCTGTACTTATGGGGGAGGAGGGAATGGCCCTTTTCCTCTTTATGTCTCTGCTTTTTCAAACTCAACATTGTGCAAAAATTCCAAGCTATGAATATGATATGACAACTGTCTGGCTGTGAAAATGCCACTTTTCCTGCAGTTAAGTTCCCAATTAAAACTGTAATGATGGAAGGACAGTATAGTTTGGCAACCACTGCTTTTCCCAATACTGATACAGAATTCTATGTGTGTCAGAGATGGGTAGGAAAAAAAAGTACAGGTAGTCCTCACTTATGACTACAATTTTGTCCAAAAGTTCCATTGCTAAGCAAGACTGTTGTTAAGTGAGTTTTGCTCCATTTTACAATATTTTTTGCTGTAGTTGTTAAGTGAATCAGTGCAGTTGTTATGTTAATAACATGGTTAAATGAATTTGGCTTCCCTTTATTTTTCTCATCAGAAAGTTGCAAAAGGTGATCACATGACCTCAGGACACTGCAATCGTAATAAAGAGATACCAGTTGCCAAGCATCCGAATTCTGATTATGTGACTGTGAGAAAGCTGCAACGGTCATAAATATGAAAAATGTTCATAAGTCACTTTTTCAGTGCCATTATAAATTTGAACGGTCACTAAACAAATGTTTTGCCATTTGAGCTGGCTACAATTGGGCCAGAAGAAGCTGGGATGGTTTCCCAGAAGAAGATATTGTGGGAACATAACAGAAGGGTACCAGAGCAGAGATGACACATTCTGAAAATAGAGATGTTTTTGGCTTGCACTAGTGTTTTTATTGCTTAGCCTATTTTTCCTTAGAAAGAAAAAAAATATAGTATTCTTTATATTTTTCAATCCAACACACTTTCCTTCAAATATTATCTGATAATCTGAAGAACAGCCTATTCTGATTTTTACATATATTTACATTTGTTGACTTATAGATAAGCCTGACTTTTTATTGAAAAGAAGCTGACTAATTTTGTTCCAAAGCTGAATAGCTTTGCCAATGTTTACTTATATATTTATACCAAATGATGATGGTTCTTGGTTCTTAATAATGGTAATCCTCTGCTGGGTCTTGTTAACATCACCATAAAATCCCTTCTACATGAGTCTGGGTGCATTTGGAGAGATCATTCAGCTGGCTCCTTCAGCACAATAGGATTCTTAAGTGTGCGTAGTAGTTTATGGGTTTTCCTTATTGACATTTACCGTTAAAAGCTGGAAGGCTCCTAGCTCATGATATTTTTCTATCAGTTGCCAATCCAGGCATGAAGACTTTTGTATCTTTTCTCTGAAACAAATAATTATATCTTTTTTGCTTTATTTGTTACTCTTTGCATATAGCCATTTTGTTCCCTCAACCTTTTTTTACCAGCATGTGAATTTTTTCAGCAGATTTCAATCATTGTATTTCTAATACCTTGTGCTTCCTTCCACTTCCACAATTACTGAGATTTTTATTTCATTATCTTTATGCCAGGACAAATAGAAAAAATACATATACTTTTTAATTTTAATATTTGTAAGGGCATGTGTGAATAATGTTAGCAGAAAGAAAAAATTGCAGCTAGGGGAATGGTTGAATAAGAAGCAGCCTAACCCACAGCAAAACTGTGTGTGTGGTAAATTTATTTCTATATAAGATTCTGCTAATGTAATCTTACAATAAAGTAGAATTAATTCATTTGGTGTGCTTCCTGGGTTATCTTTCAAGGTTGATAGACATCCTTCAGAACAATTTTTCTTCAGGTATTTTATGATACAAAACAAAACAAAACAAAAACAAAATAAAATAAAACAATAGCCAGGATAATTAATAGGGCTAGGCTTGGGTCTTTTAATCAAACCGTTTCCCCCCTCATATATTTGAACATACAGAGAATGCACAGATGATCTGGCTTGTGTTCTCACAGATATTTTCAATCTCTCATTGCAGCAAGCAGTGGTCCCATTGTGTTTTAAGATGGCCATCATCTTGCCAGTGCCAAAAAAGTCCACAATTACAGGCCTCAGTGATTACCGCCCAGTTGCACTGACATCCACCATTATGAAATGCTTTGAGAAGCTGATAAAGGACATTATTGTATCTAGCCTCCTGCCAGCATTTGACCCACTTCAGTTTGCCTTCTGACCAAATCGCTCTATGGAGGATGCTATTTCTTCCATTCTCCATCTGAGCCTGAAGCACTTAGAGGAAAGAAATACTCATGTGCATTTGTTGTTTGTTGACTTCAGTTTAACACAATCATTCCCCAGCATCAAGTAGACAAACTGGGCCTTTTAGGTTTAAACACTCCTTCATGCAACTGGATTCTTGATTTTCTTACCAACAGGCCCCAATATGTGCGAGTTGAAAAAAATACCTCTAATATCATTTTCTTGAACACAGGTTCTCCTCAGGGCTACGTCCTAAGTCCACTGCTGCTCATCCTGTTGACCTATGACTGTTGTGGTAGGTTTGCCACCAACCATATTGTGAAGTTCACAGGTGATACAACAGTAGTGGGGCTTATTCATGATGACAATGTGAATGCTTACTGCAAGGAGGTTGAGGGGTTGGTGAACTGGTGTAAGGAAAACAGCCTAGTTTTAAATACCAGAAAAACCAAAGAGATCATTGTCAATTTCAGAAAAGGCAGGCATAGCCATACTTATCTCTGCAATAATGATTCACCTGTGGAGATGGTTACTAGCATCAAATTCCTGGGTGTGCAGCTAATGACGAGGCTGGAGTGGTTGCTCAACAGCAAGACACTGGTGAAGAGGGCACAGCAGTGCCTGCATTTTCTCCATTGCATGAGAAAAGCACATCTTCCTTCTCCTATCCTTACCACTTTCTATAGGGAGACGATCGAGAGCATCCCACCAGGCTCAAGGTTGACTCAGCCTTCCATCCTTCCGAAGTAGGTAAAATGAGGACCCAGATTGTTGGGGGCAATAAGCTGACTTTATAATAATGCCGCTTGGGGTGTGTGTGAAAGCCCTAACAAGCAGGCATATACATAGAATGAAGGCTACTGCTAAGCTTGTAAGCCGCCCTGAGTCTTCGGAGAAGGGCGGGATATAAATGTAATAAAAATAAAAATAAAATAAAAATCCTGTCATACGGCATCACAGCCTGGTTTGGAAGCATCACTAATTTAGACAGGAAAGTGGTGCAGAGGGTGGTGAGGATGGCTGAAAAGACCATTGGCAGTTCCCTCCCTCCCATCCAGGACATAGCACAGAAGTGTTGCTTGAGCAGGGTCCGTAAGATTATCTGGAACACTACACATCCTCTTCATGATCTGTTTTCCTTGTTACCTTCTGGGAGGAGGCTTCGTGATATCCGTAGTAGAACATCCAGATTTAGCTGTAGTTTCATTCCATACAGCATTAACCTTGTGAACTCTCAAGCTTCCTCTTTCCATTATATATTCAAGATGGACAGTATTTAATATTTATTGTGATGTATATGTAGGGGTGTGGGTCTATACATATATTGTACATAGTATGTTTAGGTGTGTCATGTATGTGTTTCACTTGAGAGCAGGCAACTAAATTTCATTTTTGATGTGTGCCATTGTCCCCACGGTATAAAAAATGAGAATAAAGCTTATCTTATCTTATCTTAAATATAGTTTAAATTAAATAAAATAATTGGAAGTATTTACTTTTCATTTGTTAAATTACACTATAAACATTTCTTTATTCAGAAAAGAAGAAAATGTTACAAATTTCTGTTTTGGTGGGAAAAAGTCCTGACATTAAAAGAAAATAATTGTCCAAAACGTTTTGAACAGTTAAAAGGTTAAAAAGCACTGCTGAGGACAATATTTCTTTTCTTGTTCTTTATAAGAATAAGCCTTTGGGATTGCTCATCATAGTTGAAATACTGTAATTCTTTCATAAATCAGCTGCCATGTCATCCAGGAGAAGATATCAATATGAGATCTCACTTTGGTGCAATTAGCTACTGATATATTATCATGGGAAATACAATTACCATAGAAAGCAAAGGGATGTTTGGAATTTGGGGTCTGTCAATATTAATGTTCCCATCTAATTTAATTTGAGCAGAGGAACAGAGATTCTTTGGTATGCTTGATTTTTTATGATGCCTGCCTAAATTTTGATAATAGATGTTTTACTTCCATTTCTTTTTGTATGTATGCTCTTTTGAATATTTGCATTGGTATCATTGTCAGTTACCATGACTATTACAGGGTCCTTCTGCTAAAACCTCACAAAGTCTTTTACAAACAGTGTAAAGATTAGATCATACCATGTCATATCATTCATACATACTTACATATATACATACATACATCAAACTGACCACTTGTAAAATACGTTGATGGGAGAGAAACACAAAGAATCAGAAAACATAACAGGAGTTATCATGCAGGTGATGGTAAAAGGTTTATTATAAGGCTGGTCACTTAAACTATGAATATCTGAAGTGACACAGAAAGGGGAAACTGATGATAATACGTTACTTGTGAAATGTCCAACTTTCACTGTTATTTTAACAAGCTAAGAAATCCTTTCTGGTTCCAGGACTTTCAGTTTTGTGCCATAGTGCCCAGTCACTGGATGGTGGACCTCTGCACCCCACAGCTAGTTTCACCCTGCCAGGGGATCCTAAATGGGTCTAAGTTGCCCCAGAGAGGCGGCAGAGAAAAGAAGAGTGCTCCAACAATTTTGGAATGAGAGTGGTTGTTTCACTTGATTTGGGGAAAGCCTTCTAACCCGACAGGAGAAAGGCTGGTCACACTTTGTTGACCAGCCGAAGCTACTTGCAGAATTTGAGAATTGGCAAGACACCTAGAAACAGTTGGGAACAAAGCATTGAGCTATCTACTACTGAGTAAAACTACATATGTTTAGAAACTGCTGACCTTCTGGGATTATAAACACACTGAGCTACACTCTTAAACCTAAGAACTGTTTGGAGAGATAGAAAAATCTTGGCCTCTGGCTAATCTTCTAAAGGAGAAATTACTGGAAAACCTTTAGGTGATCAAATACTTTGGACTGAATCTTGACTGGTTAATAATTACAAGACCCATGAAAAAGAAGAACTGTCACAAAATATTGTTTTCAGTGGTGCCTTGACAATTGGAAACATTGGATTCTAAAACCATTATATAAAGGTAAGAACTATGTAAGATTTGGCTATTTGGATTTTAAGATGGGTTGGCTTGATAAAGCTAATTAAAAAGATTATGACACCAATTAAAAACTACTTAGAGGGGAGAGATAAAATGCATATTATATACCTATGTAAAAGTGATAGAAAACCATACCCAAAACCTTCTCCTGAAGACCCCAGTTTGGAGCTTCAAAGATCTGCAGGAAAAATGACTCAAGACAAAACAAATATGTTCCAGGAGAAAATATACACAAAGCTATGACAAATTCAAATGATAATTGTTTCAAACCAAGATGAGATTAGAAATAAGGTTGACAATATAAATCAACATATCTGTAATTTAAACCTACAATTAAATAACACTCAAAAAATAAACAAACAAATCAGACAACAGAAGACAAATTAAATGAAAGTGACTTAAATAGAAAAGCTACAAATGAAGAAAATTACAACTTAATACAAAAAAAAAATCTGCAAAACCTCACTATAATAAAGAAGACAAAAAAGATGCTTTATCCTGCAGGACTCCAAAACAAATGTGAGGATAAAAAAGAAGAAAATGTATTAAAGAACTGTCAGAAGAATCATTAAAACATGGGAGATACTTTACTTGATTTGTCTTTTTTGTCCTCAACAACACTTACAAAATGATTTAATAAGATGACTTTTATAAATACAATGGAAACAAGCTGATTAAAAAACATGTAATACTGTATGTTGATGTTATTATTATATGCATAAATACTAAAAATGTTTATATTCAACTTGGTATATACTGAAAATATTAAGAATTAAGAATATTACAGGAAGAAAAGAGGATCAAGAAATATATTACCAACATATTGATTAATTGTAGAAATTAATTAACATTGATTGTTTTAAATATATGAACCCAGACAGCGTCCATGAAGCACTAAAGATTGTTATTGTAAAAAATCAATAAAATATATATTTTTAAAAAATAAATCCTTTCTGATTTCTGAGTTCTATGTTCTTTGCTACTGCTTGCACATTTTTGTCTTATTTTATGAGTTATAAAAACTTGAACATCTTGAACCATATTTCTACTGAATGTGAACTCCTCAGAAAGAAGACAGGAAGGAAGGCATCAATTTCACAGACAAAATAAAAAACATACATTTGTCTGATTATGTTGAAACAATCTAAGTAATTACCATAAAAATAAGTCCCATTTTTATTCTACAATAAAAAGGCAGATGGCTTCATCTACAGAATACATCCAGTATAATAGCATAATCCAGTATATTGAGTATATTTCTTAAATTTTATTTACAATTGAAAAGGGAAATATTGTTATGTGTAGCTTCTGTCTTTGATTACATTTAAAGAATATTTTCTAAGATCAAGTGAACTGTGCCATTACCATTATAGTCTATTGTTATGCTGCATTTAAGCATAGCACAATATATTTGCTTTGTTGTCCATCCCTGTCATTCATTTCATAAAACTGTATAACTGAATCTTTATTTTATTACTAGCAGTATATTTTCATTCCATGGGAGCAAAAATGGAATATATGTTGGAAATACTCCCCCCCCCAAGCCTTAGATATTTATAATTTTAGGAGTTGTAGTAACATTTTTTTTCAAGTGTAGAAGATGCTTTGCTTGAAAGATGGAAATCAATTTACTCCTCATTTGATTATGGTATTTTTAGAACAAGTAACAAGCATCAGCACAACTATTGCTGATTTTTTTTCAAAAAAAAAAATCTGACTGAGTAGTATAGTGCCACACACTTTCTGCCATATGCAAGGCCAGCATATCAACTATTACTGCTTCTGTCAAGATTTCCTATGTTATCTGTACTCAAAATTAGTTGTTTCAAATTCTGTACAAACATTTGCATTCTAAAGTTTTCTCCTTGGTTTAAGACAAATTAGGATATCGTGTTGTTTCAGAAATTCTGATGTCCTGCTGTTGGGTGTTTTTTTAAAAAAAATCATCTAATCAAAAAGATCAGAAAATATATTAACCAGTAAAATAGAAAGGCCAGGTCTTATGTTTGCTGCCAAAGTAATTGAGAGGAATGGAGGAATTATGTGAGTGAGGACTGCTTACATATATGTTCATTGCCTAGAATTATTTTAGTCTCTTGGTTTATTTAAAGGGATGCATTATAGATCATAGACAAATGTGCAAACCATTAACTACAGATTATTCAAGCACTCCCCACTCATATTATAGTCATTACATGTGCCACATTCTATGCTACATTGTATAGATGCCCTTGGTTTGGAAGAGGTCGGCTCTAGAAAAACTAGTATCATTTGTGAAGAAACACTATAAGGTTTTAGAATATTCCCATGGTATGTAAGTGAATACCTAAGAAGAACAGATCATGCTCATGCTGCTCAGTTACCTTTCTATAAAATGCTATCAATAGAATTGAAAGAACAGAATATAATTCTTTATTGACCAAGTGTGACTGGATACACAATGAATTAGTCTCTGGTGCATAAACTCTCATTGTATATGCAAACAGCAAAGTGATACATCATAGATCATAAATCATAGCTACAATTATTAATCATAAGATACAAACATCAAGTAATAAATCATAAGATACCAACAGAAAAAGATAGTAGGAAAGATGAGAAGATGAGAAAAGATGAGAAAGATAAGAAGATGAGAAGGATAATAGCAATACAGCCTACTAAATAAGTAAATATCTTTAGGCCTAAGACAGTGCTGTGGAAATTAGGTTTTCAGAAGAGTGTGTGTCTTTGTGTCTAGTTGTTTTTGGCATGCAATGCCCTATAATGGAATCCTGAAGTTGAAACTATTTATACCCAGGATAGGTATAAACTATTTATACCCAAGGGGTAGATATTTTCTCAGTCCTCATTCTGTTTCATGCAGTATATAGATCCTCAATGGAAGGCAGGTTGGTTGCAATTGTTTTTTCTGCAGTCCTAACTATCCATTGAAGTCTGCACCTGTCGTGTTTAATTGCTGTACCAAACCAGAAACCTATAGAAGTACAAATGACAGATTCAATAACTCCTCTGTAGAACTGTATCACCAGATCCTTGGGAAATCTGAACTTTCTTTCTGGGTTGACACAGGGAGAATATTCTTTGTTCTGCCTTTTTAATGATGATTCTAACGTTAGGTATACATTTCAAGTCTTGGGAGATAATAGAACCCAGAAACAAATAAGATAGAGGGATTCTACCTACAACAATATCAGTTGTTGACCTTTAATAATATTAAAGGTACCACTGCAGTATGTAAGCTATTCCAAATAAAGCTGTTTTTTGCATTTGACTGATGGTGATTTTGTCAATGCCGATGGTGTTCAAGTTGTGCTCCAGTTGTTTTGCGATTGCAACCAAGGTGCCTATTATTATTGGTACTATCTTTCCTTTCTTTTGCCACTGTCCTTCTACTTGAGAGTGAGGGCGGAGCTGGGTATGGGTATGAGATATTGATATGCAATTTTCCTTTTGTAGGTGAGTGTAACATTGGTGTGTGTGTATGAAGAGTTGAGCTTTAATCACACGTTCAGACTTACTATCTTGGCTTTTGGTCCCCCTGTTAAAACCCCATTATTAGTCAAGAAAGTCTCACTTTGAAAAATATTTTTACTCAAGACATTAAATTAATCTATTTAGCTGACTTGCTCTGGTGAACAAAACAAGATGTTATTTATACCATAGTACTTAATATCAGCACTTTCTTAGATTCTACCCATTAGGCCAATACCACTCTCAGTATTTGAAACAGTATACCAATCTTTTTCTTATGTAAAGAAACTCTTCAGTTTATTGTTACTGAAAGCTTTTGAAGAGTCATTATGGTACATATGAATCCTCCAGTGCCTGATTTGGATAGGGCATTAATTATACTCTTCATAGCTCAGATCTGGAGAGCTCTATTAATCTTTTAGGATTTTGATATGCAACCTGAAAGCCTCTAGGATTTTGGGCAATAATGCCAAAATCTCAGAAGATTTCAATCCAGAATACCAAAATCTTGTACAGTTTGATGATCTTGAGTTTTTTTAGTTTTATTTATTTTTGGGGGGAATATCATGGATCTCTAACATGAATGGTTAGTTATTTATTGTAATACAGAAATGACAGGTATAAAAACGTTTTTATTCAAGGACAGGTAGTCCTTACTTACAATCACAACTGAGCCAAAAATTCTGTTACTAAGCAAGACAGTTGTTACAGTAAGTGAATTTTGCCCCATTTTACAAACTTTCTTACCACATTTGTTAAATGAATCATTGTAGTTGTTAAATAGTAACATGGTTGTTAAGTGAATCTAGCTTCCTCATTTACCTTGCTTTTAGAAGGTTTCAAAAGATGATCACATGACTCAGACACTGCAACTGTCATAAATTCATGCCAATTGCCAAGCATCTGAAACACATGACTATGGAATTGCTGCAATGGTTGTAAGTGTGAAAAAATGGTCATGTTACTTTTTTCAGTGCCATTGTAACTTTGAACAGTGACTAAACAAATGGTTGTAAGTCAAAAACTGGTACTAGGCTTGAATAAAATAAATCAGTCTATAAAGCAGCAGTCCCCAACCTTTTGGGCTCTATGCACCAGCAGCAGCGATGGGGGGAGAAGATGGTTTCATGTGCCCAACTTAATCTCGCACATATGCAAATGAAGCTTTGAGTGCTTGTCCACCACTTGCGCAGACCAGGTCCCAACGGGCTGCAGACCAGCATCGGTGCATGGCCTGGAGTTGGAGTTGACTCCTGCTATAAAGGATTGTTAAATAATTTAGTAAATGCAGAATTATATCTAAAAAATTAGATATTGATACTGTCACTTTATAGCAAACCTAGCCTATAGATTGCTAACTTATTGCTACATAGAATACAACCTGCCTCCAGAAGCTGTGAATGCTCCAACACTGGAAGTTTTTAAGAAGACACTGGACAGCCATTTGTCCAAAATGGTATAGGGTTTCCTGCCTGAGCAGTGGGTTGGACTAGATGACTTCCAAGATCCCTTTCAACTTTATTATTATTATTATTATAGCAGAATCTCTCCTAAGCTACTGAACACAAATTGTCATTATATTTCAATAATATATCCTTTTAAAATTATACTGTCTCTATGGAATAATGTACTGCAACAGTCTGATAATGTATCAGATTATTCAATTAATATGTCTCATATATTTCTTATGGATTCTAATATAACTATGAAAATTAATTATAATTGGGGTTTTATTTTAGATATTTTTGGTATATAATTTTTATCAAAACATTTAAACAAAAAGCTAAAAACTATCAGAAATTAATATAAAATAAAGAAGTAACAGAAAAAGCAAAAAAGAAGAAAAGGAAAAAGTTGAAGGAAAAACAGAAAAAGATATAAAGTAGTGGCTTCTGGTATTCTTCATGACAGATATAAGCATGAATATCTTTTTGTAAAATTATATTGCATTTCTATCTATAATTTATGCTATCTAATCATTGAAACTGTAAATTAGATCTTCACTTTTTTTTCATTTTTCACAATTTAACATATCAACTCTGGATTTTTGAAGCATGGAGTGTAAGCAAAAAAGTTTACTCTTTTGTGATAAAAGACAATGCTAGCTCAGCTGAAAAATGAACACAATAATTTAACAAAAAAAAATTAACATAATTAATTAACATATAATTATGTTGCTAGCTGAAGAATAATGACAGACCCTGTTCATCTATGTATCCTCCCAAATAGTGGATGGTATTATATATACAATTATGGATTAAGTTAAGATTTTCATTATGAATGATTTTAAATGGCATTTTCACAAAACCCTTTATTTTACCACAGACGCAGAGTGAATAGTGTTTCTTCTGTTGAATATACTGAGCCTTCCTACAGAATATAACTGTGAGATTTTCAAAGAAATTTTTTCCTTTAATTCTTTGCTTGGCATTTGTTAGGTGATAGGTTTGATACTTGGATGATTGAATCTCAGGCCATTTAATGCATCCTCTAATGATTTTTTTAAAATTAATCCTGCCAGGTCCAACAGTTAGAAAAAGTTTTGCCAATGTATCTCCTTTGAAAGTTCTAGCATATCATTATTTCCTTTGCTCCTCCCCTTTCCTCCTTCCCCCTCCCTCCCTCCTCTCCCTCTCCCCTCTCTCCCATCCTTCTTTCTTCTCCTTCCTTCCTAACAAATGTTCTTTGCAATAATTGAACTAGGGTATTCATGTATCAACTGCAAAGTTCTTTGCCAACAGCCAGTTTAATACAGCAATTAAAACAGATGAAGGCTGAGTTTAATCTGAGAGAAAAGTAATAAGAGCTGATAGAAATGTGCATGCTGTATTTCTTGAATTATGAATTAACACATTAAATGGTTGCAGTGCTAGCAAGGTCATGGTTCACCCCCATCCTGTTTTAATCTTTTTCACTTTACTGTTTCTAAGGAAACAGTGATAAAGGATAAAGTGGTTTGACTGCTTTGGGAGATGCAAATTTCACAAGTCCAGATTTCAGGTAGAGAGGAGATTTGCAAGGAATAGGCTCAAAAAATAAATAAATACTGCCTGCCATTTTGCACAGAGGAGTTTGATCTCATTGTCTACATAGGGAGTCTAAAATCTGTGCTTTGTTCATATCCTCATATCCTTCTTAGTACTCTAAAATCTTTTGGATTACTTTAGAATCTGCATAGGATATTTCTCTGTATGGGAAATTACACAAAAGGAAACCAGATGTTTTAATATGTCCAGCACATCTTTGGGTGTTTGATTCCACTATGCTTTTTGTATGTTCCATCCCATGATTCTCAATAGGTGAGTAAATCTAATTATTCCAAACTATGATTTAACTGGGATTACCAATTAAAATTCTGTCAATCCATTCCCTATTTTTTTATTCATTCCCGTCATCAATCTATCTAAAGTTTACCAGATACTGATCAATACATCTGTAATGTATTGGGCTTACTTGTTAACACCACGTGGTAATGGCTGGTAGGCTGCTGGAGCAGGGAGCTAGCTAAAGGCTCCCAGCATCTCAGACAACCCATCTCCAGCGCTGCCATTGGTTGCCCCTAGGGCAGCAATAGATTGCTTCAAACCTATTGGCTGCCACCTAGGGGCCAGGGTATAAATTGCTGCATCTGCAGCCCTGTTCTCTAGTTCAGATCCTACAAGCAATAAACCATGATCTTTGCTGAACTCACTCGCCTTGTCTTCATTCCTGTGCAATGAACCCAGTACACAACAACATCCATATTGTTTCTGTTCAGGAAAGGCTACTACTCCCTTAAGACACCACCAAGGTTTTCAAATAAGTATGATGGATCTAGTAGTTCAATTGAGCTGCATGCTATTGTTTCACAGTGCCATTGTAGAATGCATTGAACACCTGTCTCCTAGGCCAGAGAACTAGAGTTTTTGCCTTGGCAGAATTTACTATTGTTCACTGACTGTCTCTAAACAATTATGAAATTCCAGCACATTTCCTGCTGTTTCACATGACAATGAGAAATTGTTCTGAGTGCTATCATTTTTTAAATCTTTACAATAGGAGAAAAAAATTCCAGAACAGACAAATAAAATGATGGATTTCCTCTTATTTTCCTCTGGCTTCTCCAGTTCTTTCTCATCTATTCTGCTGTCTCCAGGCACTGCCACATCCACTATCGAGACATTTTTGTCTTTCTTATCAACAATTGTTAGGTCTGGGGTGTTATATTGCAGGTTGTTTTTGTTGTTGTTATAAAACTTTTATTCATAAAACATGAAACTCAGTCAACTGAACACTCAAATTGACTGGCACTAATGGTTGACATGGGTTGCTGCCAGCATCCTAGGTATCAACCAGATATCTCCTTAAAATGTAAGATTTCCGAGTAGCACAGTTTTTTGTAGCTTTGCTGGAGTTATTGCAGGAAGCTGCAATTTCTTGATGTATCTTGCAAAGTTTTTAGACATAGTTCCCAGTTCCCCAATGACAATGGGTATCACTGTTACACATTTCATCCATAATCACACAGTTTCGATGGCCAGGTCATGGTATTTTGTAATTTTTTCCAGTTCTTTTTCTTCAACTCTGGCATCTCCTGGTACAGCGAAATTAATCAACTTTATGCTTCAGTTCTCTATGACTGCGATATCTAGCATGTTATGTTCCAAATGGTGATATGTCTGTATTTGGAAGTCCCACAAGATCTTCACCCTCTCATTCTCGACAACTTTTTCCATCCTATGTTCCCACGACTTTTCGGACACAGGCAAGTCGTATTTTTTTACACAATGCCCAGTGGATTAGTTTAGTAACTCAGTCATGTCTAACTTTGTAATCAGTTTGTGCAATTTTGCTGCACTCACATATTAAATGTGAAACAGTTTCAACTTTGTCATTGCAAAATCGGCAATTTGGATTGTCAGTAGATTTTTGTATCTTCACTTTCATGGCATTAACTTGACCAGCCAGTATTAAGCCTTCCGTTTCTTTCTTGATGGTTCTTGTTAGGCATATGATGATAGCCTACATATTGGGTTGGAAATATATTAACCATGATGTTGTGACTTTAAGATGTTAATTGGCCAATGGGTGTGTAAGTGTTCTCATGGCCATAAGAGGGAGCTAGGAACGTAGCTTCTCTCTCTCTCTGAATTCACTGTTCTCTACTATTACTGTTTTTGCTCTGTTTTGCTGTACTGTTGGTTTACTACTGTGATAAACCTGTACAACTGTGTATTGACCTCTGGACCGGTAAGAAGACTTTGTATTTTGGATTACTCCTTGGACTGTTGCTATTGTGTATGACCTGGACTGTTTATTTTTGATTGTGCATTTTTGTTCTTACATCACCTCAAAGTAAAATACTTTTTGCTTTCACAACTCAGTGTAGTCTTGTGGTTACTGTGTGACTCTTACTGCTCTCAGTACCCTTCCTTGTCTGTGCAACTCCTTGGTAGCACAAGGAGACCTCTGCACAACAATCCTTAACAGTTCTCATCTTAAGCCATGCTGATGTCAAGTTGTTATCACATTTTCCTTCAATATTTTTCAAATGCTGTCCATGCAGAGCTTTGGTTTTCCATCTATTTAATCTGTCATCTAGCTGTTTTTCCTTATATTCTGCCTTTGTTTCTATTATTTTTATAATGCTCTCTGTTTTTATAGCCTGCAGCAATTTTCTGTACTTTGATTTACATAGTCATTCAAACTTTGTTTTTCTTCTTCTACAGTTTGGTGGATTTGCAGTAGCTCTCTGCCCCCTATTCTTCTTGGCAGGTACAACCTGTTGATGTCACTGATGTACAGCATGGTGCATATTCAAAAGTTGACACATTTTCCAGTCTAGGTGTTCCAATTCAGCCGAAGTCCAGCTAATTCCAGCTGGGTAGTGTATCACTGGGACTGCCCATGTATTAATGCCTTTAATTATATTTCCAGCATTCAGCTTTGATTTTAGTATTTTGTGGACTCTTTGACTTTTCCATTCAAGATGTTATCTGCTTCAAATATGCCTAGGTATTTGTGACCATCATCCTTTGCTAGTGCTTTCATAATACTTCTATTTCCCAGTTCTATTCCTTCTATTTTTTCCATTTTTCCTCACTGCAGCCAAAGCCCAGTTGATAATTCCAGCTGGGACTGCCCATGTATTAATGGCTTTAATTATGTTTACAGCATTATTATTATTATTATTATTATTATTATTATTATTATTATTATTAT
>JAKJMR010016296.1:153051-172074 GCA_024449315.1 Daboia siamensis
GTGGCAAAATTACACAGAAGAACTATACAAGAATGAGCTTAACGTCCATCATAATCACAATGAGGTGGTCACTGACCTCAAGCCAGACATCCTAGAATGTGAAGTGAAGTGGGCCTTAGAAAAGCTGAGCAACAACAAAGGTAGTGGACGTGACAGTATTCCAGCTGAGCTATTCAAAATCTTAAAAGATGATGCAGTAAAAGTGCTACACTCAATTTGCCAGCAAATTTGGAAAACTCCACAGTGGCCACAGGATTGGAAAAGATCAGTTTACATTCCAATTCCAAAGAAAGGCAGTGCCAAAGTATGTTCAAACTATCGCACCATTGCACTCATTTCTCATGCTAGTTAAAATCCTACAAGCTAGACTCCAGCAGTATGTGGATTGAGAACTACCAGAAGTACAGGCAGGATTTCGAAGAGGCAGAGGAACTAGAGATCAAATTGCCAACATACGCTGGATCATGGAGAAAGCTAGGGAGTTCCAGAAAAACAACTACTCCTGCTTCATTGACTATGCTAAAGCCTTTGATTGTGTGGTTCATAACAAACTTTGGCAAGTTCTTAAAGAGATGGGAGTACCAGACCATCTTATTTGTCTCTTGAGAAACCTATATGCGGGTCAAGAAGCAACAGTGAGAACTGGACACGGAACCACTGATTGGTTCAAAATTGGGAAAGGAGTCCGGCAAGGCTGTATACTGTCACCCTGCCTATTTAACTTATATGCAGAGCACATGATGAGAAAGGCAGGGCTAGATGAATCAAAATTTGGAATTAAGATTGCCGGAAGAAATATCAACAACCTTAGATACGCAGATGATACCACTCTAATGGCAGAAAGTGAAGAAGAACTAAAGAGCCTCTTGTTGCGGGTGAAGAAGGAGAGTGCAAAAGTTGGGTTGAAACTTAACATTAAGAAAATCAAGATCATGGCATTCGGCCCTCTCAATTCCTGGCAAATAGATGGGAAAGAAATGGAGGTAGTGACAGATTTTATTTTCCTGGGCTCCAAGATCACTGAAGATGGGGACTGTAGCCAAGAAATTAAAAGACCCTTGCTCCTCGGGAGGAAAGCTATGGCAAATCTAGACAGCACACTAAAAAGCAGAGACATCACCCTGTCAACAAAAGTGCGTATAGTCAAGGCTATGGTCTTCCCAGTTGCAATGTATGGCAGTGAAAGTTGGACCATAAAAAAGGCTGAGCGCAAAAGAATTGAGGCCTTTGAACTATGGTGCTGGAGAAGACTCCTGCGAGTCCCTTGGACTGCAAGACGATCAAACCGGTCAGTCCTAGAGGAGATCAATCCTGACTGCTCTTTAGAAGGCCAGATCCTGAAGCTAAAACTCAAATACTTTGGCCACCTAATGAGAAGGAAGGACTCACTGGAGAAGAGCCTAATGCTGGGAAAGATCGAGGGCAATAGAAGAAGGGGACGACAGAGAATAAGGTGGCTGGATGGAGTCACTGAAGCAGTAGGCGTGAGCTTAGATGGACTCCAGAAGATGGTAGAGGACAGGAAGGCCTGGAGGAACAATGTCCATAGGGTCGCGATGGGTCGGACACGACTTTGCAGTTAACAACAACAACAATGACATGGTCATTTTCATCCAAGCTTCCAGTAATTTTGATTCCCTCTATCATTTCTTTTTTTTATTGAAAAGTTTTTCAGTACGTTTTATCTTTAACAAAACAAAACCCCTTCCAACCCCCCCAACCCACCTCTCCCTTCCCAACCCACCCCAACCTTCCCTCCGTCCCCTTCCCCCCTCCCCGACTTCCCAGAGCTAAATACAAGGTATAAAAGTAAAAACAAACATATTCTACCCTAAGCAAACAACAATAGGTTATTAAATCTATCAGTTATTAAATCTATCGCATTTTAACTCTTATAATATGACTACAAGCAATATAAATAACCCATCAATAGTTATTCAAATGCTAAATGAAACATTTTAGACCCATATTTATTCTGGATGTAATCAATCCATTTTTTCCACTCTACGATATATCTCTGTTGCGAATGGTCTTTCAAATACGCTGAAATCTTTGCCATTTCCACCAGGTTAGAAACCTTTAGAGTGCATTCTTCTATAGTCGGCAGTTCTTCCTTCTTCCAATATTGCCCTACTAAAAGTCTTGCTGCCATAATTAAGTTCAACATCAACTTAGTGTCCACAACAGTAGTATCAGTAACAATATCCAATAAAAACAATTGCGGACAAAACTTTATCCTTCTCTTAAATATCTTCTGCATATTCCACCAAATTTTAATCAAAAAAGCTTTAACCTTTTTACAGGTCCACCATATATGAAAATACGTTGCATCTTCACCACCACACCTCCAACATTTACGCTGGTAATTCGGATACATACTTGCTAGTTTTTTAGGATCTAAATGCCATCTATAAAACATTTTATAAAAATTCTCTCTTAAATTTTGAGCTTGCGTAAATTTTACATTTCTCACCCAAATCTTTTCCCAGATATCCATTGTAATAACTTCTTGAAAATTCTGAGACCATTTTATCATACAATCTTTAACAAGTTCTGTCTCTGAATCAATTTCTATCAATGCAAGATATATCCGTTTAATATGTGCTTGACACTGATTTCTAATTTGCTTTACCCAATTTTCATCAGTCATTAAGAATCCGATTATTTGATCTTCTTTCCACCTGGCCTGTAATTGCCCATACTGAAACCAGGTTTGAACAATCTTTTCTCCTCGTAGGAGATTATACGGCTTTAAATGCCATACATTCCTTTCCAGATTTAAAATTTCCTTATATGTAATCACATCATGTTTAAATCCAACATTTATATTTTCTATTGCATGTTTCGGTATTGCCCAAAGAGGTATCTTATAATTTAACTTGTGTCTATACTTTTTCCAAATTCGCAACAGAGCATATCTTAAAATATGCACTTTAAACACTTTGTCCACCTTCTTATCGTACAATAGGTACGCATGCCAGCCAAATAGCAAATCATAACCTTCAAGATTTAATAGTCTTCTTTGTGATAAATTAATCCAATCACTTATCACTGACAAACCAGCAGCTTCATAGTATAATTTGAGGTTAGGCATTTTAAGACCACCTCTCTCACGCGTGTCCTGCATAATCTTAAATTTAACTCGTGGCCTTTTCCCTGCCCAGACAAATTTATTAATACCCTTTTGCCATTCCTCCAGATTTGAATCCTTTTTAAGAATAGGTATCATTTGAAATAAAAATAAAAATTTTGGCAAAACATTCATTTTCAGTGCTGCAATTCTTCCCAATAAAGATAATTGTAATTTTTTCCAACTATCCAATTCTTTTTGAACTTTTGCCCATAACTTTTCATAATTACTTTTATATAACTTTGCATTTGAGGGTGACAAATGCAAACCCCCAAATACTTAACCCTTTTAACAATTTCAAATCCAGTTAACCCTTCTAAAATAGCCTTTTGTGATACTGTCATATTCTTAGACAACATTTTAGTTTTTTTTGTATATTAACCTTGAATCCAGAAACCTTCCCATATTGCATTATTATTTCCATCAATTCTACAACAGAATTTACTGGCTGGGTCACCGTAACAACCAGATCGTCTGCAAATGCCCTCAATCTATAATCCTGATCTCTTATATGGATTCCCTTAATTTTTTCCAAATCCCGTATTTTAATCAATAATATTTCTAATGTTAAAACAAATAATAGAGGTGACAACGGACACCCCTGCCTTGTGCCCTTTTCAATATTACATACTTCAGTCAGACTATTATTTATTATTATACGGGCTGTTTGCTTTTGATATAATGCCCTAATTGGTTGTAAAAATTTATCTCCAAAATTCATTTTATCTAATATTTTCATCAAAAATTGCCAATCCAATTGGTCAAACGCTTTTTCAGCATCCAAAAAAATCATCGCTGCAGGGATCTGACTGTTCCTTTCTAAAAATTCCAACAAATTAAATATATATGCCTCACGTTATTTTTCATTTGTCTACCACTTATAAACCCAGTTTGATCACCATGAATTACCTGTTGCAGTACCCTCATTAATCTGTTAGCTAAAACCTTAGCAAATATCTTATAGTCCATATTCAAAAGTGATATTGGTCTATAATTTCTTGCTTGAGTGATATCCTGATGTTCCTTCGGAATCAAAGAGATAAAAGCAGTCTTCCAAGATGGAGGTACCCCTCCTCCCATTTGAATTGTCTGGAACAATTCCCTTAATGGCTTTATCATTTCAAGCTGTAAATTTTTATAATACACAGCAGTCAACCCATCCGTTCCTGGCGTTTTACCCGCTTTCAATTGTTTAATTGCTAAAAGAATTTCTTACTCAGTTATCAATTGATTCATCTCTTCCTTTTGTTCTTGTGTAAGAACTGGAATACTAGCATTCCTCAAATATACATCAATATCTGCTTCGTTGATCTGATCTCTAGCATATAACTTAGAATAAAAATCAACAAAAGTTTCCTTAATAAGGTTCTGTTGATACACTACCTTACCCTTATGTTCTATTTTATCTATATTAGAAACCCTTTGCTTCTTCCTTAACAAGTAAGCTAACCATCTACCTGGTTTATTGGCATTACAAAAAGTATTATGTCTAGCAAATCGTAGGTTCGTTGCCACCTGATCAGCCATTAACTTATCAAACTGTCCCCTTAGTAAATTAATAACCTCTTTAATTTTCACATCCGATGGATTCAGAAGTAAGGCCTTTTCTTTTTCCCTAATTTCATTTTCTAATTCTTTCCTCCTAAATTCCAGATTACGTCTATATTTATTGTTCAAATATATTAACACACCTCTCATGTAAGCTTTACTAGCATCCCAAACCATTTCCATAGAAGTACCCTTATTCATATTAGTTTCAAAAAAAACCTTCATCTGTTTTTTACATTCTTCCACATTTTCCTGATTTCTAAACAGGTTCTCATTTATACGCCAGGAACGCCTGTCTCTATTACCCTTATCAATCTCTAACCAGACTGGACTATGATCAGACATAGTTCTTGGACAAATCTTTATCTTCTTAATCCTAGAAAAGAAATCATTGGTAGTTAATATAAAGTCAATCCTAGAAAAAGATTGGTGTCTATCAGAAAAAAAAGTATAATCCTTTTCTTGCAAATTCCTTTCTCTCCAAATATCTCACAACTCCAAATCATCCTTCATCTCAAAAAAGGATTTAGGCAGTTTAGCATGACTTGGAGTACTTCTAAAAGAACCACTCTTGTCCAATTGTACACCCAAGACACCATTCTAGTCTCCCATAAAAATAAAAGATTTATAATCCAACTGAGTAATCTTGCTGTGTAGTAAACTATAAAAGTCTGCTTGTTGTTGATTAGGCGCATATAATCCAACCAGAAGCGTTTTTTTGCCTTCTATTAACAAATCTATTATAACATATCTTCCTTGTTTATCTGCTTCAATTAACTCCACTGTCAAAGTATTCTTAATATAAACAATCACTCCATTCTTCTTATTCATTGCAGAAGCAATAAATTGTGTACCCAGTCTTGAATTTAATAAGTACTTTTGATCTGTAGCTCTAATATGTGTTTCTTGTAAACAAATAACATCAATCTTAAATTGTTTTAAATATTGGAAAATTTTCTTTCTCTTCTGTGGTGAATTTAAACCATTAACATTCCAAGTTAAAAGCTTAGTCGCCATCCTTAACGACCCGAAGCTTTTGGAGCGCTTCTCCCAAGATCACCTGCACTTCTTGCTCAGCAATTACAAGTTTAGTGTTGTAAGAAGCTTGAATAACCTCATTTCTAATTGCTCTCTTTGTAAAATAAACCACCACATCTCTGGGTAGCTTCCTTTGTCTTGCAATCCACGAATTAACACGAAAAATTTTATCTATATGTTCCACAATTCCATCTGCTGGCCGCCCCAGCACCCCTTCCAGAGCCTCAGAGACTATTTCCTTCAAATTTTCTTTAGGGTTGTCTTTTAGGCCTCTGATCTTCACAGCAAACTCCATCTCGTGATACTGCACCAAGATTAAATCACTATCAATTTTATCCACCACATTCTCAGTCTCTGACATTTTTGCATCTAATCTGATATTATTTTGGCTGTGATCTTCCACTCTTTCATCCAGACGCTCGATACATATAGCCATGCCTTGAAATGCAAGTAAAATGTCCGCCCTTATTTCTGTTAACTTCTCATCCAACTTTTCATCCATAACCTCAACTAATGTTTCTGTTAATTTCTCATCCAGCTTTTCATCTATAATCTCAGCTATTTGCTGCGATTGCTTTTCCAAAGCTTCTTTTATCACATTCTGCAAATCTCTAACTGTCAGAGCTGGCGTGGGTGCAGGTTCAGAGGGCAATAAAGCTTGCAACGAAGACTGCTGCACCGGGGAAGCCCCCGCACTTCTAAGAACTCTGGAAGATTTAGCCGCCATTTTCACCCACTACGCACTTTCACTTTCAAAGTCTGCAAAGTCCATTGAGCTAAAGATCAGAAGTCCACTTTCACCTGAATCTCCTGTATCGCTCTGCCTGCATCCTCGTTCTCCAAAATTCTTTCCTGCTGGCAGGGATGGTTGTGAATGCCCTGTTCTGCTTCTAAAAACACGGAGCAGAGACGCCGCGCAGCCCGGAGCAAACCCAGGCTTCGGGGGGGCTCAATCCTTCAGCCGCCAGAACTTTAGATTCTGGTGGCCCCGGAGAGCTCTACCCCTACCTGGGTACTCGCCCCCTCCTCTTCTCCTGAGGAGGGGGCTTCCAAACTGCTGAAACAGCTGATCGGCGCTGTTTTCGGCAGTTCTACGGTGTCGTTGGGCTGACAGCCTGGAAATGGCTGCCTCTGGCGATGCCTAGCCACCTGGAAGCCCCTCTATCATTTCTTCTGTTTGTAAGGATTATGTCCAGTATAGCTTTACATCTAGTTCCTACCTCCATCTTTTGGGTGACAAAGTTGTTGGCTAGGTTGGTTAGGAATCTGTTCGATCTCTCACTCACTGCAGAGTTTATCTCCCAGTTGATATCTGGATAGTTGAAGTCTCCCATTACTACTGTGGTATGCTTCCTACATGCATTTGTTAATTGTTTGGCAAAGAGTTGGTCTATTTCTTCTGATTGGTTGGGTGGTTTGCAATAAACACCTATGGCAATGTCACGTTTTTTTCTTTTATATTGACCCATATACTTTCTGGAGAGATTTTATCTTTGATTATGTATATTTCTGCAGATATATAGTGTTCTCTTACATATAGTGCAATTCCCCCTCCTCTTTTTGTAGACCTGTTCCTTTTGAGCAATTTCTATCTATCCATCAGTCCATTCCATTCATGGGTTTCATCCCACCAGGTTTCTGTTATGCCAACTATGTCATACACTCCCTCATTTACTATTGCTTCTAGTTCACCCTGTTTGCTCCCCAAGCTTTGAGCATTTGTATATCCTGTGTCTCCTGGTTGTTGTTTGAGGGTGTTTTTTTTTTCATCTCTGTCTACCTCACTGTTTGATTCAGTTTTTTGTGATTTGTGATTGGTTTTGGGTTCTAGAGATTCTAGAGATTGGTCACCCTGCCCCTTCAGTTTTAGTTTAAAGCCCTCCTGATAAGTTGAGCCAGGCTTTTTCAAAGTATATTTTAGCCTGTTTTCGTGAGGTGTAGCCCTCCCTTGCCAAGAGTCCTTCGTGTAGAAAATGCAGTCCATGAACCAAAGTTTTCTTGGTGACACCAAAACTTTGGCCAATGATTTATTTCTAAGACTCTTTTTCCCCTCAATGGGTATTGGCCTTTCATTGGGAGTATTGATGAGAACCCTACTTGTGCTCCTAGCTTCTTGATTTTATTATCATGTTGTTTGTAGTCCCTCACTATTATACTCAGGTTGCTTGTTGCGTCATTTGTCCCAATGTGGAGGAGGAGGAGGTGGTAGTAGTCTGTGGACCTAATTATTTTGGTTAGTTTCTCAGCCACATCTTGATTTTTGCTCCAGGGAAAAAGCATACCTCCCTGGATTGTATGTCTGGTCTGCAGATGGATGGTTTCTTTGAGGATTCAAGGTGCTATAGCACATGCTCTGCTAGACAGAGGTTTTCTGAGGATGGGCTCCAGCATGAGTCTGAAAGCTTGGAAGTCTAAACCTCTGGTCTGGTGACCAACCCAGATTGAGTCCTGCTATATATTTCTTTTTCTTTACTATATTCTTTTTTTCTTTTCTTTTTTTTTCTTTTCTGACCTTCTATTTTTTCTTTTTCTTTTTTAGTTTGTATTAGTTTTCCATCGTTGTAGTAATTTTTAATAAATGTATTAAAATTACTAATTACTAAACTACTAATTAGATATATTGTACATGCTTAATCCATTCCTTAAGGGAAGGGATGGTGGGCTTGCTATTTGGCAATTTGGGCTTGAAAACTTGGCCTGTAGCCACTTGAAAAAGAGTGAACCCCATGCTAGAATGGATCGCATTGTTGTATGCTACTTCAGCAAATGGCAGGTCAGTCCAGTTGTCCTGTTGATAGTTCATAAAACATCGCCAGTATTGCTCAAATACTGAGTTCGTTCATTCTGTCCCACCACTTGTTTGAGGATGAGTAGATGACAGGCCCTGGTCCATATCCAAAATGTCCAAAAATGCCCTTCCGAATTTTGAAGTGAATTGGACCCCTGCACCATTGGAGATTATGCACTGTGAAGCTCCATGCAAACAGTAGATAGGGTGAAGGAATATCTTTGCCAAATCTTTGCTGTTAGTATCTTTGGGCAAGGGATGAAAATAGGTCAGTCACTACCCAAATAATGATATTTCCAGCACTCTCGGGTTGTTCTACAATGAAGTCCATAGAGATCTCTCTCCAGGGTGCTGAAGGGTTTGTGACTAGTTGCAACAGCCCAGGAGTTTTTCCTTGCCTTCATTTTGCCGCTGCACAGGTAGGACAACTGATGACATAACCCTCCATGTCTTTCTTAATGGAGTGCCACCAAAATTGTCATTTCAGGAGGTGTAATGTTTTCACAAATCCTAAGTGACCAGCCATTTTGGAGTCATGGCAGGTTTGCATAGTCTTTAGTCTCTGGTTAGCTGGCACATAAAATATGCTAGCAATCCAAAAAAAAATTACACAAATAATGAGTTGTCACAGTTGTGACTACAGCTTGTGGATGGCCTTAGGTTAGGCTGATACAGGCAATAAGATTTGGCCCATATTTGGGCCTTGCAAGGTATTTTAAAATACTTAACAAATACTTAATATGATCATTTCAAACTTATTTGTTCTCATCAGTCAGCCATAACCTTCTGAGATTCGAACCTGGGCCGACTGCATATAAGTTTGAAATGATCATATCTGTCTCCCTTTATTCTTTGTTAGCAAGCAAAAAAAAAAAAAAAATTACACAAATAGGAGCTGCCACTGCTGTGGCTACTGCCTGTAGATGGCCTTGGGCTAGGCTGAAGCAGGAAAAAAGATTTGTCCTGTGTCTGGGACTAAGCAAGTGTATTCTGAATGCTTAACAAACATTTAACACATATCTTCCTTGCTTCTCAGCTAACAAAGAGAGAGAGATAGAGCCTGTGGCCTAGGGGTTAAAACAACTGCTTAAGATGCAGTCGGCCCAGGTTCAAACCTTTTACATGTTCTGCTTTAGTTTTGATGTAGTTCAAGATATTGCCCAGGTATACAAAAGCTCCCTTATATATATGCTTGTGTAGCACCTCGTTTACGGCAGGGGCTCCTTGCAATCTGGAAATAGCCAAGGAGCAGTTAAATGCAGTCTTTCTTCTTTAATCCTGACCCAGTAGTAAGCTTCCCACAAGTCTAGTTTTGAAAACACCTTCCCCTTGGAAAAGTGAGCCAGCATGTCCTTCATGAGTGGCAGGGGGTACACATTTTCCATGCACATGACATTGAGACCTCTATAGTCCACACAGAGATGAATAGACCCATCTTTCTTTTCCTGAAACAGCACCAGAGCTGCCACTCGGGGTCTCCCTGACTGGATGAAGCCTCAGGCCAGGTTTTTATCTATAAACTGCTGCAATTCCTCCAACTGCCTAGGAGTCATGGAGTATATCTTGGGCTTAGGAAGTTTGGCTCTGGGAACAATTTCAATGGCACAATCTGTGGGCCAGTGAGAGGGAAGTTCATCTGATCCCTTCTTGCTGAACACCTCAGCAAGATCATAGTATTCCCTGGGTATGCCCCTCACCTCATTTCTCATCACTGCTGCTACTTCTTGATCTGGGCTCCCCTTTTCTCTCTGGGTACTCTTAGGTGGGGGTGTTGGTTCTTTGGGGAACTTTAATTCCCTTCCTGCCAGTCTATCCTCGGATTCTATTTTTTTCAGCGATATCAACACTAGGATGAGGGGCCATTCCATTCCAGGTGCTACTATGAATAACAAAGTCTCTGAGTGGCTTCCTAAGGTTAACTCCAGGGGTTCAGTGGCAAAGCTGGTTGGGACATCCTCCACAATGGACTCATCAAGTTTTAATCTTTATAACCAGACCCCCAGCTTCCCTACCAAGGTGGGGCTGATCATGCACATGATGCAGCCTGTGTCTAATGGCATGTTCAGAGCCATCTTTTTTTCCTTGCCCAAGATTAGCAGCTCTATGGGCTTGGTGATTGGTGTGATCAGCCCATTTACCAGGGGGTCGTCATTGTAGTTGCTGTCAGGTGTTCCTGCTTCATCTTCCTGTGGGGTCCGAGTTTCCCCTGTTGGTTTTGTGGATGGGTGGAACTCCAAAACCTCTGTGCTTTTCAGGGCCAAAACTTTCAGGCACTGAGTGGCTCTTGTTGGTTTCCCTCTGGGCATCTCCCTTCTTTGTGGGGGTTTTTGCATGGCACTCCAGGGCATGATGACTTTCCTTGCCACATTTGAAGCAGGCGATCAAGTGCCACTGAGTTTTTGTGGATCTGGGTGCCTCTCCTTTCTTTTCCAAGGGCGAACTTTTCCAAGTTTTATTTGATCTATATGGGTTGTGGTTCTGGTTGATCTCTGCTTCTTTGGCCAGGATCCACAAGTTATATAGATGAACCTGGGCTTTGCAGGCAATATAGGCATTGTATAAATCATCATTAAGCCCATCATGGAAGCAGCTCACCAGGATGTCCTCCAGCCAATTGAGGCAAAATGCCAGGTCTTGGAACTCCTCCGTGTACTCTGCTACAGGGTGGTATCTTTGTCTGTTTTTATGTGTGGTCTCACGCCTTCCTATTAGCTAGGTGGTCTTTGAACTTCCATCTCAGGACTGACACAAAGTGATTGAAATTCCATAGCTCTGGGACATTTGAGTTGTGCAGGGTCACCATCAACCAGGTGGCAGCTCCTTCCAGGGCCAGGGTGACAACTTCCTGCTTCCTCACTAGGAATGGTTCTGCATATAGCTGAGAATGTGAGTGAGGAAGAATCTTAATTGCTGGGGGTACCCATCAAATTTCACTCCCAGGGAAACCAGCTTTTATCTCGGTCCCAGGCTGTGAGATTATTCCTCTTGCAGCTTGAGGAAGGTTGGCTCCAAGGGCCCTGGTTGGATGAGGGGCAGCCAGGATGGTCACTGCTGTCCCAATGAAGCCTACCACTTCAGCTGCTGCCTCAATGATTATGGCCTCACCTTTGTTTCACCCAGCTTCTTCAAGCCATTCCTCACTTCTCTCTCTATGACATCCAAATTTTGCTTTTAGCTCCTCAAATGGCCCTACAATGAAATGCACTGCTTGCTTCAGGATCTGGTCAGTTGGATCCAATTCTCCCTTAGCTTCTTCCTCATCACCGAGCAGTTCATCTCATACCTCCAGCCTGGTTTTCAGTTGCACTGAGTGAAGTTTACATGCTGAGTTCTTCCGTCCCAGTCTTCCCTTTTTCCTATGCTGAATGACCACCTCAGCCTGGTGGATTCCTTCATGGCCCTTGTCTCTTCCATCCATTCAGATGGGCTCTCCTCGGTGTGACCTTGTTGGCAAGCTGTTCCCTGCATTTGGAGTCATCCTGCTTGCTGCCATTGAGTGACATAGTGTGCGTGGTCTCCACAGTAGGGCAGATACCTTTCCAGATTGACCACTTTGCAGATTTTGCTTAATGTAAGGACCTGCCTGTGCTAATTCTGCCAAGAAAGTAGAACTCTTGAAACTTTGTTTCAAACAGGAACATTTATTGAGAGGTAGTGATAGCAGGAGAGTAAAGCAAGATCTAAAGATTTCCCATGTGAATTACTACATTAAAACTTTCACTCACAAAACCCCACCCCAGAGCCCAAGTGTCCAGTTTGTGTCCAGCCAATCCACAGGTGCAAGTTGTTATGGGAACCGGAGCTGATAAGCGATGGTTCCCAGGTACTTCACCAGATCTCACAATGGAGTGGAGATAAGGCACATTCCTTTCTCCTTTTTACAAAGTAGAGGAAATACATCTATAAGGCCCCCTCCCAGCAGAGCAAAGCCTCTCCCCTCTCACTAGAATGGCCAGTCCTGAAAAGAAAGCAAAACCTCCCCCCTCCCACTAGAATGGAAGAGACCAAAAAAGAAACATTGAAGGAGATTCTGACATATACCTTACCAGCATTCTTAGGATTCAAGCCCTCCAGTGGAGCCATGATGCAAAGCAAGCTGGCCAATTTGGGTTTCTGAAAACTTTACATTTGGTAAGGCGACAGTTTTGGTAGTCAGGAATTAAAAAGGATATTGAGAGTTATATGAAGAACTGTGCAACTTGTCATGCCATGAAAAAAAAAAAAACACCTGAAAAACCACCTGGACTATTACAACAAGTAGCAAACCCTTCCCAACCTTGGGAAGAGATAGCAATGGATTTTATTGTAGAAATCCCAGAGAGCAGAGGAAATACAGTAATTTGGACTGTTGTAGACCTCTTTTCAAAGCAGGCTCATTTGATCATCTGTTCTGGACTCCCTTCCACCCAAAAACTCACCATGCTATTTTTGAAGCAAATCTACTGGCTCCAAGGGCCCCCCAAAAGGATTATATCAGATAGGGGGGTTCAATTTACTGCTAAGCTTGTAAGCCGCCCTGAGTCTTCGGAGAAGGGCGGGATATAAATGTAATAAAAATAAAAATAAAATAAAAATAAAATTTATAGTGAAGTTCTAGAGGGGGTTCGTAAAACTAATTGGATCAACCAAGGGGCTTTCCTCAGCTTTTCATCCAAGCACTCAGCATGATGATGGAGAAACCATGAATGGGTTAACTCTGTCTTCCTGCCCAATTAGACTAAGTCTGTCAAACTTGCCACGCCTCTCCTGGGCCAGGATACTTTCCAGTCATGATGAAGGTGAAGCTATTGATGACAGTCCAACATGTTGGCTCCCATACCCCTGACACAGGACCTGATGGACACTAAGGGGTGGGTGTGGATTCTCCATCATCATGCTGAGAAAAGGCATTCAGGTAAGACAACGCCTCTTCTCCAGCATGATAGATGGAGAATCCATGAATGGGACATACCAAAGCCGCCCTGTCCCTATGGGAGGGATCAGTCTGGGCCTGTGTCCCACCCTGTGGCACTACTTGCTGTAACACTTTCCAGCCAAATGAGGCATCTGTGGAGGCAAACCTATCCAGTTTATAATGCTTCACGAAGGGGGAAGGCGAGGACCATGTCGCTGTCCTATAAATGTCCTCAATGGACGCTTGTGTCACCCACGCCGTGAGTGGGTGCTGCGAGTGGAATATCTTGGAACTGACAGTGAATGTGATTGGTATGCCCCTGTAATACAAGCCCTGATCCACCTGCCTATAGTGGAGGCAGAAACCTTCTGTCCCATAGTAGAAGGTTGAAAGGAAACGAAGAGGGCTTCCGACTTGCGAAAGGATGCTGTCTGCTTAATGTAGTGGCTTAAGGCCCTGTGGACATCCAAGGTGTGCCATTTACATTCTAAGTCATGAGATGGATGAGGACAAAAATCTGGTAGAATTACCTCCTGCATCCTGAGAAACAAAGTATTGACTTTTGGGATAAAGGAGGGATCCAATCGAAGGACCACCCTGTCATAATGAAAGACACATGTCCTCTCTGATAGAGAGAGCTGCCAGCTCAGAAATGCATCTAGCCAACGTGACAGCTATCAAGAAGGCTACCTTGATTGTCAAGAACCACAGAGTACAGGTTCTGATGGGTTCAAATGGAGGTGAGGTAAGGGCCTGCAAGATCTGTGACAAATCCCAAGAGGGATACCGGTGAACCACGGGCGGTTTGGTATCACCTCTGCCCATTCTTGCAGTATCTTGCAGATGACTGCCGGGATTAGAGGTAGTGGTGGAAAGGCATATAGCAAGACCACAGGCCATGGGCTGCAGAGGGCATCCGTTCTCTCTGCCCCCGGAAGGGGAACCAGGAGAAAAACCTCAGAATCTGGGAGTTTGCTGGAGAAGCAAACAAATCCAGTACTGGATGACCAAATCTCTCTGATATCTCCCTGAAGAGATCAGGATGCATGCGCCACTCAGAGTGATCCATTGTTGACCTGCTGAGAAAATCCGCCTGCTGATTTGCCTCTCCCGAGATATGCTTAGTCCTGAGGGAGGAGAGGTTGGTTTATGCCCAGGATCCCAACAGCTGGGCCTCAGCCATAAGGGACCTGGAACAGGTACCCCCTTGCCAGTTCACAAGTACAGTTGCCTCTTGAAAAAGCACCTTGGGACAACCATGGCCTGGATGTCTGAGAATCTCCGTAGACATTTAGAAATGTAGCTAAGCAGCACTAAGTGCTTATTACCTAATCAAGGTAGACAATTAAGACAAAAAAGACTGATATCGTTCAGAATTGAAAAATTAAATATGTAGTTAATATAATGGGAAGTGTTCTTTCATTATTCATGGAACAAAACAATCAGAAACAATAGAAAGAAAATTTCTAGTCATCATATTTACAGAATCAGCTAAAGGTTTTAATTTAGGCATGAGAAATATATATAGGTATGAATGTTTATTTAATGAATTTTCATAAAAATGAATTAATTCAGAAAGGGTACTTACATTAGAAATTCAAAATTGTGACCAAAAAAGTTCTGTGTAGAATTCATGTGACTTGAATTCAGTGTCTGCTACAGCAGTGGCCATGTTTGTTGTTGTTAGCTGCAAAGTCGTGTCCGACCCATTGCGACCCTATGGACAACGTTTCTACAGGCCTTCCTGTCTTCTACCATCTTCTGGAGTCCATTTAAGCTCACGCCTACTGCTTCACTGACTCCATCCAGCCACCTCATTCTCTGTCGTCCCCTTCTTCTATTGCCCTCAATCTTTCCCAGCATTAGGCTCTTCTCCAGTGACTCCTTCCTTCTCATTAGGTGGCCAAAGTATTTGAGTTTTAGCTTCAGGATCTGGCCTTCTAAAGAACAGTCAGGGTTGATCTCCTCTAGGACTGACCGGTTTGATCGCCTTGCAGTCCAAGGGACTCGCAGGAGTCTTCTCCAGCACCAGAGTTCAAAGGCCTCAATTCTTTCGCGCTCAGCCTTTTTTATGGTCCAGCTTTCACTGCCATACATTGCAACTGGGAAGACCATAGCCTTGACTATATGCACTTTGTTGACAGGGTGATGTCTCTGCTTTTTAGTGTGCTGTCTAGATTTGCCATGGCTTTCCTCCCGAGGAGCAAGCGTCTTTTAATTTCTTGACTACAGTCCCCATCTGCAGTGATCTTGGAGCCCAGGAAAATACCTCCATTTCTTTCCCATCTATTTGCCAGGAATTGAGAGGGCCGAATGCCATAATCTTGGTTTTTTTAATGTTTAGTTTCAACCCAAGTTTTGCACTGTCCTTCTTCACCCGCAACAAGAAGCTCTTTAGTTCTTCTTCTCTTTCTGCCATTAGAGTGGTATCATCTGCATATCTTAGGTTGTTGATATTTCTTCAGGCAATCTTAATTCCAACTTTTGATTCATCTAGCTCTGCCTTTCTCATGATGTGCTCTGCATATAAGTTAAATAGGCAGGGCGACAGTATACAGCTTTGCCAGACTCCTTTCCCAATTTTGAACCAATCAGTGGTTCCATGTCCAGTTCTCACTGTTGCTTCTTGGCCCACATATAGGTTTCTCAAGAGACAAATAAGATGGTCTGGTACGCCCATCTCTTTAAGAACTTGCCACAGTTTGTTATGATCCACACAAAGGCTTTAGCATAGTCAATGAAGCAGAAGTAGATGTTTTTCTGGAACTCTCTAGTTTTCTCCATGATCCAGCGTATGTTGGCAATTTGATCTCTAGTTCTTCTGCTTCTTTGAAATCCTGCCTGTACTTCTGATAGTTCTTGATCCACATACTGCTGGAGTCTAGCTTGTAGGATTTTAAGCATAACTTTACTAGCATGAGAAATGAGTGTGATAGTTTGAACATTCTTTGGCACTGCCTTTCTTTAGAGTAGGAATGTAAACTGATCTTTTCCAATCCTGTGGCCACTGTTGAGTTTTCCAAATTTGCTGGCAAATTCAGTGTAGCACTTTTACTGCATTGTCTTTTAATATAGCTCATAGCTTCATTGAATTACGCAAGCCCCTTTGCCACGACAAGGCAGTAATCCATGAAGGGGATCCATGTTTATCTCTGTGAATTGCCTAGGCCATTAGGTTACGAAGCAGGAAGGTTTTTTTTTTATTGTCCCTGGTCACATGGCCAAACAAGAGGCATGCCGGCACAAAGTTTTTTTGTTGATGCTGGTGGAGAATCTGCTGCTACCTGGTCTTCAGGACTAGGATTGCTTCTGTAAGCTTTTTTTTTTAAAATTGTTACTCTAAACTGCTTTTCTTTTTAAATACTGTACTTTGCAAACTATTGTGTTTATAAGTACAGTACTTGTAGAAATGCTAGCCAGCCTCCTACAAAGCATTCTATAAAGTTGTGTTATACAGGTAGCCCCTGAGGTACGAGCCAAATAGAGCTTGCCCATTAGGCTCGTAATCATTGAATGAATCAGACTTACAACATTTTAAAATTAAACTCATTAATTGAATCAAATGAGTAATTTAATGAACAGAAATTTAATTTACTATTTCCTCCAATGGCTGTGAGACTTTTCATTTCCTCCAATGAACTGTGAGACTTTTCTCTCCGCTGCTGCGTGCTGTTTCTGGTTGCCAAACAGCTGCTTCTAGTTTTAGTAACCACAATACTGTAAACTGTCTCCCACACAGGCAGAAGGTTTTTGTTTTTGTTTTTTTTTAAAAAAAAAAAAACCAATTGTTTCTAGACAGCTCAAGCTTCTTCAGGGGGGGGAGGAGAACTCTACAATTGCAGCTGCCAATAAAGTCATTAGCTTAAGCATCTCCAGGAGTTTACAGAAATCTCTGATTGATTTAAACTCCCCCACCACCACACACACACACACTTGCCGGTCATTAGCTTAAGCATCTCCAGCCAGGAATGCAGAGGGAGATGGGGGTGGAGTTTATAGAACTGTTGGCTTGTAACAGTAACTGAGATGGAAGGTGTAATGTATTGGCCTAATTGCTGCAATCAGTTGAACAATGTAGTGACCTTAATTGCTGTACGTAAGTGCTTAACAGTTCTTGTTGCTGCAACCCAGACTGCCTGTCTCCAAGCTCTTAACTATGTTAGAGTGGGAATTGTTACTTTAAATCTATTGGTTGCTGCCTAGAGGCAAACTGTACATAAAGCTGTTCAGCAGCCATTAGGGTTGCTTCTGTTGTTACTTAATAAACATGCTTGCTCTTTCACTGCTCTGCCTTGTCAATGCCTAACCGAACCAAGAACATAACAGTGGTGATGACTTGAAGGAGATGATGGCTACCGAAGCTGCCAGAGGGGATGTTAAAGCATTGCAGCCCTCCAAGAGCACACCCAGCCCAGAAGCCATCCACCACGAGGACACCAAGCATACGGAAGACTCTGATTTGGACTTCAAAGTCAATCAGATGCAGAAGCAACTGGAGAAGGGACAGAGGCCAGCTGAGAAGGCAGTTCCTTTCCCTAGATGCATGGGCTGCAGAGGCCGCCATTGTCGCTCAGAATGCCAGTTCCGAGCAACAACATACCGGGCATGTGGCAAACCAGGCCACATTGCCATCAGCAGAGGATGCCAGAGGGATAATCCACCATAAGACGCATTCAGGAGAGGTACTGGGGCTCCGGGGCAACACCAAGTAGGCTTTTGCTCCAGCTGGAGGAGTGTGTTCTGCTCTGGTGCCCATTGCCTCCTTAAAGAGAATCTTAGGCTCAGGGTCAAGCTTCAGGGAGTTCCATGCAACATGGAACTGGACATGAGGTCAGCCCTATCCATAATTTCCCAAGGGACATTCTAATACATTTGCAATCGTAGTGGCAGATGGGCCAAACTCAGGCCGTCTAATCTGTTACTAATGGACTTCCAAAACTCCCACATATGGGTCAAGGGAGAAGCCACACTCCAGGTACAATTCAAGGGGTTTGAGGGTCCACTAGATGTTGTAGTAGTGGAGGGCCAATGCACAAGCCAGGACCATCTAGGAACTGCACAGGATCATTGCAATGCACGGGTTACCAGATGTGCTGGTCTCAGACAATGGGGCCCAGTTCAATGCCACAGAATTCCAGTCCTTCCTCAGGGCTAATCAAATAAGGCACACATTTTCAGCTCCCTTTCACCCAGCCTCCAACAGCCAAGCGGAATGCATGGTCTGAGCAACCAAAGAATCCCTCAAAAGAATTGTCACCAGCAACTGGCAGCATTGGCTGGCAGATTTCTTACTCTGCCAAAGCACAATGCCCTGCATGTCCACAGGCAGTAACCCAGCTGAACTCAGATGGGGTTGGTGCTTAATTACGAAGCTGGACCGGCTGCACTCTGAACGAGTTGCCTCGGACACAGCACAACCAAAACCACCATGTGCTGACACATACTAGTGGATGAGGATTATGACAGCTATGGCTTGCATATAGGTTTTGGTAAAATCTGGAAGAAACTAATCTCTACTTGGCTCCTTCAAAGTTTTAACAATAGAAAACAGCTGTGACAAAAAAGAAAATAATCTCGGCTGTAGATAAAGTGAAACTTACAAACTTTTGTGAACTCTCTGGATTA
>JAKJMR010016296.1:172174-183013 GCA_024449315.1 Daboia siamensis
TTTATTGTCAAAGTACAACATGTGTACATTGAGATTAGCTGAGTCTCCCCCCATGCTCTCTCCCCCAACACATAGTGACAACAAACCCTCCATCCCACCACACTATGTGAACCAACTACACCACACACCGGCCTCCCAAGTCAATTCTGCATAAGATTATGTCCCATTTAAAAGCCTAACAGCCCACGGATAAAAGCTATTTTTCAGCCTGTTGGTACGGCTGGCTATATTCCTATATCTCCTACCGGATGGTAGGAGAGTAAAGAGATACCGTCCAGGGTGTGAGTCATCCCTGAGAATCTTCCTCACTCTTCCAAGGCAACGAGCCCTGGCAATGTCATCCAGTGGTGTCAGGGAACAGCCCACAATGTCTTGTGCTGTGCTCACTACCCTCTGTAATACTTTCCTACCACAACTGTCAGACCAGCATACCAAACCACAATACCATACGAGAGGACGCTCTCTATAGTAGACCGGTAAAAGAGGGTCATTAGCTGTTGTTCTACCCTGTTCTTCCGCATGACCCTAAGAAAGTGAAGCCTCTGTTGGGCCTTTCTAGCCACCTGAGTTGTGTTAACTTTCCAGGTCAGATCTTCACAGAGGTAGACTCCCAGAAATTTAAAGGAGGAAACTCTCTCTACACAGTTCTCTCCGATGTAAAGTGGGGCAGGTTCCTCCTTTTTTCTCCGGAAGTCTAACACCATCTCTTTCGTCTTGCTGATGTTTAGGTGCAAGTTGTTGTTACTACACCATATGGATAGTTTTTGTATCTCCGCCCTAAATGCTGTCTCATCCCCACCTGTAATAAGACCCACCCATCTGCGAACTTGATTATCGCAGTGGATGGGTCAGATGATACACAATCATAAGTGTATAAAGAGTACAGGTAGGGGCTAAGCACACGCCCTGTGGTGTGCTGGTGCAAAGCTTCAGGGGGGTGGACAAAGCAGAGCCGACCTCACTGTTTGTAACCGATCCCTGAGAAAGTCTTGAATCCAATCGCAAATGGCGGGGGAGAATTTCAAGTCAGTCAGCTTCTTGATGAGAATGTTCGGCAAAATGGTGTTGAAAGCTGAGCTGTAGTCAACAAAAAGCATCCTGACGTAACTTCCAGGCTTCCTGAGATGACTTGCTACAGAGTGTAAAGCAGTAGCTATGGCATCATCTGTCGACCTATTTCCCCTGTAGGCAAATTGATGTTTATCAAAGTCCAGTGGGAGGCATGTCCTAAGATGTTGGAGAACCAATCTTTCGAAGCATTTCATGACTACAGACGTTAATGCAATAGGTCTGTAGTCATTCAGGCACTCAGCTGCAGTTTTCTTGGGGACTGGGACAATGGTAGCTGCTTTCAAGCACGATGGTACACATGCCGTTTGCAAGGAGATGTTAAAAATCCTTGTCAGGACCCCTGCTAATTGATTGGCACAATTCCTGACCACTATCCACAGCACCCCATCTGGGCCTGCGGCTTTGCTGGGATTCACAGCCTTCAATACAGCTCTCACTTGGTGAGAGTTAACTCTGATCTCAAAGCTATTTCTAGAAGGGAAAAAGAATCTGAATTCTTGGTCATCATGGAAAATTTTACTGTACTTGACTTACTTTTTACATCTACAGTAACATCTATAAGAATATGGAAAGATTTTTTGACTCAGCAGAACATATTGATTAAGAAAGACATTGGACAAAAGAAAAAGACTAAAGTGAAAATTAAGAAAATAGATGATGGGGCCTATCAAAGAGAATATTTAAAAAAGAAAAACTTATTTGAAAATGGATAAAGAAATAGAAAAATTTTAGATATGAATTTGACTTTAAGAGGGAGGAGCCCTTCAAGTAATATAGTGCTTTCCTCCCCCCTCATTTTTATTTTATTGTTGGATGTGAGTAATATAAAAATGTTGGAATGGCCTATATAAAGGAAATGTTTTAGATATGTAAAGGTGATTGACTTCAAGAAAATTATAAATGAATTAAAAATGTTTTGACTAAGAGTCAAAAGACAAAAGGATTAGGTTTATTAAAGGGAATATTTTTAAGATTAAATACATTTTCAATTATGGCAAAAAAGAATGATTTTTTTTGGAAATAAATATGTGTTAGGAAATAGGGATTTTAAGTAGTATACTATCTATTTTATTTTTTTCTTATTCTCATTCTTCTTCTTTCACTTTTTAGTTTTATTCCTTTCTTAAGAAAGGTAAAAGTATTGGCTTGGTCTACATGAAAAAAAAATAGATTTAAATATTTAAATGTAATTGATTCTGAGAAAATCTTAACCAGTGAAAATGTTTAGAATACTGTGGGAAAAACAAATTTCAACAAGAACTGTAAACAGGGTATATGATGAGACAATCAGAATGACTAGATAGAAAAGGAATACTATATATTGTTGTGATTATTATTTGTAGAAATATTAAAAACTTTTATACTTAATTATTTATTAAAACCCCTTCATGGATTACTGCCTTGTCGTGGCGGAGGGGCTTGCGTAATTCAATGAAGCTATGAGCTATGCCATGCAGGGCCACCCAAGACGGACAGGTCATAGCAGAGAGTTCTGACAAAATGTAATCCACTGGCGAAGGAAATGGCAACCCACTCCAGTATCTTTGCCATGAAAACCCTATGGACAGTACCAAAAGGCAAAATGATATGACGCTGGAAGATGAGCCCCTCAGGTCGGAAGGCATCCAATATGCTACTGGGGAAGAGCAGAGGGCTAGTACTAGTAGCGCCAGAAAGAATGAAGCAACTGGACCAAAGCCGAAAGGACGCTCAGCTGTGGATGTATCTGGTGGTGAAAGGAAAGTCCGATGCTGTAAAGATTTTTTCTCCATAGGAACCTGGAATGTAAGATCCATGAATCAAGGAAAGCTGGACGTGGTCAAACAAGAGATGACAAGACTGAACATCAACATCATAGGTATCAGCGAACTAAAATGGACAGGAATGGGTGAATTTAATTCAGATGACCATCAGGCATACTACTGTGGGCAAGAATCTCTCAGAAGAAATGGAGTAGCCTTCATAATCAATAAAAGAGTAGGAAAAGCAATACTGGGATACAATCCTCAAAATGACAGAATGATCTCAGTTCGAATCCAAGGCAAACCATTCAATATCACAGTAGTCCAAGACTATGCCCCAACCACCAGTGCTGAAGAGGATGAAATTGACCGGTTCTATGAAGCCCTAGAACTAACACCAAAAAATGATGTCCTTATCATCATGGGGGATTGGAATGCTAAAGTAGAAAGCCAAAAGATAACTGGAATAACAGGCAAGTTTGGCCTTGGAGTGCAAAATGAAGCAGGGCACAGGCTGATAGAATTTTGTCAAGAGAATACGATGGTCATAGCAAACACTCTTTTCCAACAACCCAAGAGACAGCTCTACACATGGACATCACCAGACGGTCAACACAGAAATCAGATTGACTATATGCTCTGCAGTCAAAGATGGAGAAGCTCTATACAGTCAGTAAAAACAAGACCAGGAGCAGACTGTGGCTCAGACCATGAACTTCTCATTGCAAAGTTTAGGCTTAAACTGAAGAAAGTAGGGAAAAGCACTCAGCCACTCAGGCATGAATTAAATCATATCCTTGTTGAATATACAGTAGAGGTGACAAATAGATTTAAGGAATTAGATCTGATAGACAGAGTGCCTGAAGAACTATGGACAGAGGTTCGCAAAATTGTACAAGAGGTAGCAACCAAAACCATCCCAAAGAAAAAGAAATGCAAGAAAGCAAAATGGCTGTCTGAGGAAGCTTTGCAAATAGCGGAGGAAAGGAGGGAAGCAAAAGGCAAGGGAGAAAAAGAAAGATATGCCCAATTGGATGCAGAATTCCAGAGAATAGCTAGAAGAGATAAGAATGCCTTCTTAAATGAACAGTGCAAAGAAATAGAAGAAAACAGTAGAATAGGGAGGACCAAAGATCTTTTCAAGAAAATTGGAGAGATGAAGGGAACGTTTCATGCAAAAATGAGCATGATAAAGGACCAAAATGGCAGGGACCTAACAGAGGCAGAAGAGATTAAGAAGAGGTGGCAAAATTATACAGAAGAACTATACAAGAATGAGCTTAACATCCCTGATAATCATGATGAGGTGGTCACTGACCTCAAGCCCGAGATCCTAGAATGTGAAGTGAAGTGGGCCTTTAGAAAAGCTGAGCAACAACAAAGCTGGTGGAGGTGACAGTATTCCAGCTGAGCTATTCAAAATCTTAAAAGACAAAGCAGTAAAAGTGCTACACTCAGTTTGCCAGCAAATTTGGAAAACTCAACAGTGGCCACAGGATTGGAAAAGATCAGTTTACATTCCTACTCTAAAGAAAGGCAGTGCCAAAGAATGTTCAAACTATCGCACTCATTTCTCATGCTAGTAAAGTTATACTTAAAATCTTACAAGCTAGACTCCAGCAGTATGTGGATCAAGAACTACCAGAAGTACAGGCAGGATTTCGAAGAGGCAGAGGAACTAGAGATCAAATTGCCAACATACGCTGAATCATGGATAAAGCTAGAGAGTTCCAGAAAAACGTCTACTTCTGCTTCATTGACTATGCTAAAGCCTTTGATTGTGTGGATCATAACAAACTGTGGCAAGTTCTTAAAGAGATGGGCATACCAGACCATCTTATTTGTCTTTTGAGAAACCTATATGTGGGCCAAGAAGCAACAGTGAGAACTGGACCAGAACCACTGATTGGTTCAAAATTGGGAAAGGAGTCTGGCAAAGCTGTATACTGTCACCCTGCCTATTTAACTTATATGCAGAGCACATCATGAGAAAGGCAGGGCTAGATGAATCAAAAGTTGGAATTAAGATTGCCTGAAGAAATATCAACAACCTTAGATACGCAGATGATACCACTCTAATGGCAGAAAGTGAAGAAGAACTAAAGAGCTTCTTGTTGCAGATGAAGAAGGAGAATGCAAAACTTGGGTTGAAACTAAACATTAAAAAAACCAAGATCATGGCATTCGGCCCTCTCAATTCCTGGCAAATAGATGGGGAAGAAATGGAGGTAGTGACAGATTTTATTTTCCTGGGCTCCAAGATCACTGCAGATGGGGACTGTAGCCAAGAAATTAAAAGATGCTTGTTCCTCGGAAGGAAAGCCATGACAAATCTAGACAGCACACTAAAAAGCAGAGACATCACCCTGTCAACAAAAGTACGTATAGTCAAGGCTATGGTCTTCCCAGTTGCAATGTATGGCAGTGAAAGCTGGACCATAAAAAAGGCTGAGCGCCTAAGAATTGAGGCCTTTGAACTATGGTGCTGGAGAAGACTCCTGCGAGTCCCTTGGACTGCAAGGCGATCAAACCGGTCAGTCCTAGAGGAGATCAACCCTGACTCCTCTCTAGAAGGCGAGATCCTGAAGCTAAAACTCAAATACTTTGGCCATCTAATGAGAAGGAAGGACTCACTGGAGAAGAGCCTAATGCTGGGAAAGATTGAGGGCAAGAGAAGAAGGAGACGACAGAGAATGAGGTGGCTGGATGGAGTCACTGAAGCAGTAGGCGTGAGCTTAAATGGACTCCAGAAGATGGTAGAGGACAGGAAGGCCTGGAGGAACATTGTCCATAGGATCATGATGGGTCAGACACGACTTCGCAGTTAACAACAACAAAATTTATTAAAACAATAAGAATTGTATTAACTTAAGGTTGATAAAGGAGAAGACTAAGAGGAAAAGAGGAAATCATGTAAAGTTATTATGTGGATTATAGATTATAGAATTTAACTGTTAGTGAATGTTTGTTAAATGTAAACCCAGACAACACACTGTCTACTGAATATTAAGGTGATTATGTTAAAAAAATTAATAAAACATATTTTTTAAAAAAAGATTTGTGTGCAACATCAATTTTGTAGTATAGAATGCACATTTTTGAGGATTAATACACTCAGAAATAATTTCTTTCATCATGCAATACTGTGTTTGCAATCTTTTTACATTTGCATTTTATATATATTTAATACAAGGATTAATATAAACTTACAATAAAAGAAATAGGGACGCGGTGGCTCAGTGGGTTAGGACGCTGAGCTTGTTGATCAGAAGATTGGCAGTTTGGCGGGTCGAATCCCAAGTGCTGCGTAGCAGAATGAGCGCCTGTTACTCATCCCAGCTTCTGCCAACCTAGCAGTTCGAAAGCATGTAAAAATGCAAGTAGAAAAATAGGGACCACTACGGTGGGAAGGTAACAGCGTTCCATGTGCCTTTGGAATCTAGTCATGCCGGCCACATGACCACGGAGACGTCCTTGGACAAGCGCTGGCTCTTCGGCTTTGAAACGGAGATGAGCACCGGCCCCTAGAGTTGGAAACGACTAGCATGCATGTACGGGGGAAACTTTACCTTTACCTTTTATAATAAAAGAAATATAGAACTTGATTTTTAATTCATTATTCTATCAACTTAGTATCACAGAGACATAGTATGCCACCTATATTAAACTGACTTATTTAGCTATGGCTAAAAATATGGCTAAAAAGTTTGGCGGGTCGAATCCCGAGTGCCGTGTAACAGAGTGAGCGCCTGTTACTTGTCCCAGTTTCTGCCAACCTAGCAGTTCCAATGCACGTAAAAATGCAAGTAGAAAAATAGGGACTAATACGGTGGGAAGGTAACAGCGTTCCATGCACCTTTGGCGTCTAGTCATGCTGGCCACATGACCACAGAGACGTCCTTGGACAAGCACTGGCTCTTTGGCTTTGAAATGGAGATGAGCACCAGCCCCTAGAGTTGGAAACGACTAGCATGCATGTGCGGGGGAACCTTTACCTTTACCTTTAAACATATTTTGTCATATGCTCTTTGAATGATGAAATGTATTTGAGGTGAGAGTGTCCCTAAAAATCATTTGCAATTCCAGACTTCCGGGTGGCAAGGCGCCACCGAAGACAGCTGTTTTCGGGCTCTCTGCTCCGTGGCTTTGTAAAACCGCCGAAAACAGCGCTGATCAGCTGTTTCGGCGGTTCGGAAGCCCCCTCCTTGGGAGAATAGGAGGGGGTGAGTACCCAGGTAGGGGTAGAGGTCTCCAGGGCTGCCAGAGCTTAAAGTTCTGGCGGCTGAAGGATCGAGCCCCCCTGAAGCCTGGGTTTGCTCCGGGCTGTGCAGCGTTTCTGCTCCGTGCTTTTAGGAGCAGAACAAGGCGTTCGCAACCATCCCTGCTTACAGGAAAGGATTTTGGAAAACAAGGAAGCAGGCAGAGCGATGCAGGAGATTAAGGTGAAAGTGGACTTTTGATCTTTGGCTCAATTGACTTTGAAGACTTTGAAAGTGAAAGTGCATAGTAAGTAACAGTGGGGGAAAATGGCGGCTAAATCTTCCAAACTTACTAGAAGTGCGGGGGCTTCCCCCCTGCAGCAGTCTTCGTTGCAAGCTTTAGTGCCCCCTGCACCTTCACCTTCGCCTGCTCTGACAGTTAAAGTTTTGCAAGATGCTTTGGAAAAGCATTCACAGCAAATAGCTGAGATTATAGATGAAAAGCTGGATGAGAAGTTAACAGAAAAACTAGTTGAAGTTATGGATGAAAAGCTGGATGAGAAGTTAACAGAAATAAGGGCGGACATCTTGCTTGCATTTCAAGGCATGGCAATATGTATCGAACGCTTGGATGAAAGAGTGGAAGATCTCAGCCAAAATAATATTAAATTAGATGCAAAGATGTTAGAGACTGAGAATGTGGTGGATAAAATTCGTAGTGATTTGATATTGATGCAGTACCATGAGATGGAGTTTGCTGTTAGAATCAGAGGCCTGAAAGAGAATCCTAAAGAAGATCTGAAGGAAATAGTCTCTGAGGCCCTGGAAGAGGTGCTGGGACGGCCAGCAGATGGAATTGCAGGAGACATAGATAAAATCTTTCGTGTCAATTCGTGGATTGCAAGACAAAGGAAATTACCTAGAGATGTGGTTGTTTATTTTACAAAGAGAGCAATTAGGAATGAAGTTATTCAAGCTTCTTACAATACTAAGCTTGTAATTGCAGAGCAAGAAGTTCTGGTTTTAAAAGAGATCCCTCCAAAAATTTTAAGGAGAAGAAAGGAGTTTGCTTTTCTAGCACAAGAACTCAAGCGACACAATATCAAGTTCAGATGGAAGATCCCAGTGGGCATGGTGGTGATGCATGAAGGCACGAGACATCGTCTTATTACAGTGATGGAAGCATGTGATTTTTATAGTAATGTTTTAAAAGCAACCCCCATACCACTTTTGGAATCTACAATGAAGAATGGTGAGGGAAAGCCTCAAGGTGCTGAAGAAACAACACAGACAGATGAGAAAGTTAGAGGAGTGGATCAAATTTCAGCAGTATTGGAAGAAGCAAGAAACCAGAGGATTACGTGTGCTGCTTTGAGACGAATGAGACGTGAGCAAGAACAGGACCAGCAGAAAGTTATGGAACCTCCAAAGCGTACCTATAGCGAAGCTGTGGGAGGGGTGCGGCCTAAGAATGTTAAGGGGATCCTGGAAGACGCGCTCCAAAAGCTTCTGGTCGCTAACGATGGCGACTAAGCTTCTAACTTGGAATATCAATGGTTTAAATTCACCACAGAAGAGAAAGAAAATTTTTCAGTATTTAAAACAATTTAAGACTGATGTTATTTGTTTACAAGAAACACACATATTAGAGTTATGGACCAAAAGTATTTATTAAATTCAAGACTGGGAACACAATTTATTGCTTCTGCAATGAATAAGAAAAATGGAGTGGTTATTTATGTCAAGAACACAATTACAGCGGACTTAATTGAAGCAGATAAACAAGGAAAATACGTTATAGTAGATTTGTTAATAGAAGGCAAAAAAACACTTTTCGTTGGGTTATACGCTCCTAATCAACAACAAGCTGACTTTTATAGTTTATTACACAGCAAGATTACTCAATTGGATTATAAATCTTTTATTTTTATGGGAGACTGGAATGGTGTTTTGAATGTACAAATGGACAAGAGTGGCTCTTTTAGAAGTACTCCAAGTCATGCTAAATTGTCTAAGTCCTTTTTTGAGATGATAGATGATTTGGAGCTGCGAGATATTTGGAGAGAAAGAAATTTACAAGAGAAGGATTATAACTTTTTTTCTGATAGACATCAATCTTTTTCTAGGATTGATTTTATATTAATCACTAATTATTTTTTTTCTAGGATTAAGAAGATAAAGATTTGTCCAAGAACTATGTCTGATCATAGTCCAGTTTGGTTAGAGATTGATAAGGACAACAGAGATAGGCGTTCCTGGAGTTTAAATGAGAACCTGTTTAGAAATCAGGAAAATGTGGAAGAATGTAAAAAACAGATGAAGGTTTTTTTCAAAATTAATATGCATAAGGGTACTTCTATGGAAATGGTCTGGGATGCTAGTAAGGTATACATGAGAGGTGTGTGAATAATAAATATAGACGTAATTTGGAATTTAGGAGGAAAGAATTAGAGAATGAGATTAGGGAAAAAGAAAAGGCCTTAATTTTGAATCCATCGGATGTGAAGATTAAAGAGGTTATTAATTTATTAAGGGGACAATTTGATAAGTTGATGGATGATCAGGTGGCAACTAATTTATGGTTTGCCAGACATAATACTTTTTGTAATGCCAATAAACCAGGTAGATGGTTAGCTTATATGCTAAGGAAGAAGCAAAGGGCTTCTAATATAGACAAAATAGAATATAAGGGTAAGGTTGTGTATCAACAGAATCTTATTAAGGAAACCTTTGTTGATTTTTATTCTAAATTGTATGTTAGAGATAAGATTAATGAAGCAGACATTGATGCATATTTGAGGAACATCAGTATTCCGGTTCTTATGCAAGAACAAAAGGAAGAGATGAATCAACTGATAACTGAGGAAGAAATTTTTTTAGCAATCAAACAATTGAAAGTGGGTAAAGCGCCAGGTACGGATGGTTTGACTGCTGTGTACTATAAAAATTTACAGTTTGAGATGATAAAGCCATTAAGGGAATTGTTTCAGACAATTCAAAGGGGAGGAGGGGTGCCTCCGTCTTGGAAAACTGCTTTTATTTCTTTGATTCCGAAGGAAGATCAGGAAGTTACTCAAGCAAGAAACTATAGACCAATATCACTTTTGAATACGGACAAGATATTTGCTAAGGTTTTAGCTAACAGACTGATGAGGGTATTGCAACAGGTAATTCATGGTGATCAAACTGGGTTCATAAGTGGTAGACAAATGAAAAATAATGTGAGGCATATAGTTGACTTGTTGGAATTTTTGGAAAGAAACAACCAGATCCCTGCACAATTGATTTTTCTGGATGCTGAAAAAGCTTTTGATCAATTGGATTGGCAATTCTTGATGAAAGTATTAGATAAAATGAATTTTGGGGATAAATTTTTACAACCAATTAGGGCATTATATCAAAAGCAAACAGCCCGAATAATAGTGAATAATAGTCTGACTGAAGTGTGCAATATTGAAAAGGGCACAAGTCAGGGGTGCCCGTTATCACCTTTATTATTTGTTTTAACACTGGAGATATTATTGATTAAAATACGGAATTCAGAAAAAATCAAGGGAATTCAAATAAGAGATCAGGATTATAGATTGAGGGCGTTTGCAGACGATCTATAATCTGGTTGTTACGGTGACACAGCCAGAAAATTCTGTTGTGGAATTGATGGAGTTAATACTGCAATATGGGAAAGTTTCTGGATTTAAGGTTAATATACAAAAAACTAAAATGTTGTCTAAAAACATGACAGTATTACAAAAGGCTGCTTTAGAAAGGTTAACTGGATTTGAAATTGTTGAAAGGGTTAAATATTTGGGGGTATATCTGACACCCTC
>JAKJMR010016305.1:39512-49903 GCA_024449315.1 Daboia siamensis
GGAAGGAAGGAAGGAAGGAAGGAAGGAAGGAAGGAAGGAAGGAAGGACTTCCAAACTATCCCGACTGAAGACCGACTTCCAGCCACCCCACCCTACAAAGCAGAGTACTCCACCCTCACCGTCCCAAGAAGAAGCCTTACCTTTGTAGTGGCTATCAGTGCAAGCGGTGTTGATCAGAGGCCTAGGATTCTGGGTCTCCTTGTCTATCTTCAAGAGCAAAGGGATGGTGGGGTTCTGCCCGTCTTTCAAATTGAGCAAGGCCTTCATCAAACAGGTCTTGCCTGTCTTCCCATCTGGAAGAAAGAAGTCCAGCAAAGGATGCTCGGACGGTGCCTGCCCCGTCTTCCATCTTCCTAGAGCAGTGTTTCTCCGCGTTGGACACTTGAAGATGGGTGGACTTCAACTCCCAGAATTCACTGTGATATATATATACCACTGGATCACCCTGTCAGTATTGGTGGGAGTGTTCTTGGTGGGTCCTTGATTAGGCTGTGGTTTACTGTAGCTCCTGTATATAAACAGAGAGCAAATCCCACACTCCCTTCTAACACTGATGATGCTACCCAGTTGGGTCACGAAATGTCTACAAGAAAACCACTCAGCTTAGAGAGCGCTAAGGATTCCACAATCATCTTCCTCCTCCTCCTGCTCCTCCCCCTCCTTCCAACCCCAATTTGTCTTCTAGCACTGATGAAGTTGCACAGTTGGGTCACAAAACATTTACAAGAAAACCACCAAGCTCAGAGAGCACTGAGGGCTCCACAGTCATCTTCCTCCTCTTCCTTCTCTCCTCCTCCTTTTCACAACCTCCCTCCCTTCTAGCACTAATAATGTTCCCTAGCTGGGTCGTGAAACGTCTGCAAGGAAACCACCCAGCTCCGAAAGCACCGAGGGCTCCAGAGTACACTGCTGAGCTACAAATATTCTCTTCTATTGGCATCTTTATGAAGCTTATCCATTTTTTTTTACACTGATGTAAAGTCAGCAAGAAGCGATCTACCTCTATATTTAGTGTCGCTGAGGAAGCTGGACGTTTTCCGCAGATAATCGCTCAGGCCATTGAGCAGTTCAGGGTCTCCTGCTAGCACGGCATCGAAAATGCGATCCCTGTTGAAGCGATGTGGGTCATCCGGTCTGCAGAGGAGAAAAGAAAGGAAAGGGGTCCAGGAGAGATTCGATCCTTCAGTCCTCTGGCTAGTCCATTTGCTCTCTAAAGATCTGCCCAGAAAGACCCTGGGCTCATCCACAGATCCCCTCACCCACCAGGGGGCTGGACTGAAGACCTCCAAGGTCCCATTCTATTCTATTCTATTCTATTCTATTCTATTCTATTCTATTCTATTCTATTCTATTCTATTCTACTCTACTCTACTCTACTCTAATCTACTCCTATTCTATTCTATTCTATTCTATTCTATTTCTATTTATATTTATATTCTAATATTATTCTATTCTATTCCATATATTCTATTCTATTCTATTCTATTCTATTCTATTCTATTCTATTCTATTCTATTCTATTCTATTCTATTCTATTTTCTGTTCTGTTTTATTCTATTCATCCACTGCAGGAATATGCCCCAGTAACCATTTTATATGCTTTTATCTCATTCAGAATGGTAGCAGCTTCATGTTTGTCCGCAGGGCTGGCCCAAATGTTAGGCAATTAAGAGCTTTGTTTCGTGATCTTATTATCAGAAAGGTAGTTCTTTTATTTCTCTGAGTGTGAATAGCAATAGTGTGATAGTCCCTGCCTGCCAAATTCTAATTTTTGGGACCTAACAGACCAGAAAATGGAGGTGGGGAGGGAAGCGGAATAAAGCAGCTTTTGATACCACTTCATAAAACCCCAAGTTGGGATCTAAACCGCTTAAGTATTCTTGATGTTTGTTAAAACTGAGGATAGATCACCGTCAATTTCTTTCTAAATAGATTTTATTTATTTTCTTTAATTGTGAAAGCCACTTTGGCGTAGCGGTTAAGACACCAGCCTAGAAATGGGGAGATTATGAATTCTAGTCCCACCTTAGGCACGAAAGCCAGCTGGGTGACTTTGGGCCAATCACCAGGAGATGGTGAGTTCTAGTCCCGCCTTAGGCATGAAAGCCGACTGGGTGAGTTTGGGTGAATCACTAGGAGATGGTGAGTTCTAGTCCTGTCTTAGGCATGAAAATCAGCTGGGTGAATTTGGCCCAATCACCAGAAGACAATGAGTTCTAGTCCTGCCTTAGGCACGAAAGTATTTGGGTGATTTTGGGTCAATCACCAGGAGACGGTGAGTTCTAGTCCTCCCTTAGCCATGAAAGCCAGCTGGGTGACTTTGGGCCAATGACCAGGAGATGGTGAGTTCTATTCCCGCCTTAGGCACAAAAGCTGATTGGGTGACTTTGGGCCAATCACCAGGAGACAGCAAGTTCCCACCGGTACCAGGGATAATGACTTACATTTCAGGTCCTGACAGATAATTCAGATTCACCCGAATCCGTGGGGAGGGGGGGGCTTCCTTCTGGAAGGGGGTGTCCAAAGGTGGTGGTCCATGCTCCTTCCCAGCTGGCCTCTTGGCACCTGCTTTCAGATCCTCTCCAAGGCCATCGTCTGTCTCCAGAAAAAAGCGGGATTCCGCCATTGTCCAGGTTGGAAGTGTTGATTCAGTGTTAGCCTGTGCTCCAAGCAGCTGAGTCCGATGAATCTAAGGAAGAGGAGGAGGAGGGGTATGGAGAGCCTTTGGTATCAGAGGCAGGCTCTGATGCACTGCAGGACTCTCAGCCTGGCCCCTCCCATCGTGTTCCTCATGAGGCTCAGCTGTGTGAGTATGAGGTGTCGGACTCAGAAGAGTCACAGCTGAATCTGTTCAGAGACGCTAGAAGCAGAAGGCAATCCAGCAGAGCAGAGCAGAGCAGAGAAAATCAATGAGGCAACTCAGTGAGAGGAAGAGAAGGCAGTGAGAAGCCACGCCTTGGGACTGGTAATAAAAGGGGAAGGTGTGGGCAGGGCTGGTTGCTGAAGGCAACCGTTTGGAGACATTCAAAGGAAATCCTGGTCTGTTCTTGCTACTCCTGTTTAACTCTTGTTTGTGGACTGTTGATTGATATTTTGATTTATTTATTGAAGGAAATATTCGATGGCTTTTTTGTTTGAACTATAAATAAATTTGGGTTGGGTTTTTTCAGCCTGTTGACTGTAAAAAGGAAAAAAGGGTTGTCCCTGACACAGAAACAGGGCCGGTCGTAGGCTGGAACAAAACAGTTTGCCTTCAGCCCCCCATCCCTTACTATTATGGAGCAGCTACGTGCTGAGAATGCCCAGCTCACCCAGCAATTCGCTTTGTTGGCAGCTCAGGTGGCTCAATTACAAGCTCAGGTCCATGCTGCGCCACCAGCACCACCATCACCCAGGAGAAAATGCCAAGTTTTGATGCCGGATAAATTTAATGGCAATCCAGAGACGTTTCCTGCTTTCCTGGGACAATGCCAGCTATTTATCAGCGTGAGAGGAGCTGATTTCCCCACTGACCGGGATAAGGTGGGGTTTGTGTTACGCCTTCTCTCTGGTGATGCAGCTCATTGGGGCACACCCCTGCTGGCCCAACCCTAGTCCATTGTTGGACAACTTTGTGGGGTTTTGTAATCATATGTGTTAAGGATTTGTTGTGCAGAGGTCTCCTTGTGCTATCAAAGAGTTGCACAGACAAGGAAGGGTACTGAGAGCAGTAAGAGTCACACAGTAATCACAAGAGTACACTGAGTTGTGAAAGCAAAAAGTACTTTACTTTTGAGGTGGTGTAAAAACAAAAATACATGGTCAAAAATAAACAGTCCAGGTCAAACACAATAGCAACAGTCCAAGGAGTAATCCAAAATACAATATCTTCTTACCGGTCCAGAGGTCAATACCTAATTGTACAGGTTTATCACAGTAGTAAACCAACAGTACAGCAAAACAGAGCAAAAACAGTAATAGTAGAGAGCAGTGAATTCAGAGAGAGAGAAGCTACATTCCTAGCTTCCTCTTATGGCCATGAGAACACTTACACACCCATTGGCCAATTAACATCTAAAAGTCACAACATCATGGTTAATATATTTTCAACCCAACTATGTAGGCTATCACCATATGCCTAACAATATGCATCTGATGTATGAGGACCCCATAAAGACGCAGACTGCAACCCGACGCCTGAAAGCTCTGAGGCAGGGCCGACACCCCCTACAGGGCTATATCAGCAATTTCCAGCTGCTTAGCCAGGATTCAGCCTGGAATGAGGCGGTACTCATGGACGCTTTCCAGGATGGATTGTCGGAGATGTTGGATGAGCTGGCCTGTGTTGATATTCCCTCAAACCTCAATGGGCTGATCCATCTTTGTCTGCGGATTGATGCTCGGCTGCAGCACTGAAGGAGTCGCCGTGCCACCCCAGAGACCCCTGCGGCCCCTGTTGTGCGTGTGACGCCGGTTCAGAGGGAGGAGCCAATGGAGCTAGGTGCTGCCAGGCCTCGTGTCAAGTTTCCGATGTATGGGCTTTTTAAGTGACTCTGAGGCATTGTTTACCTTAAAAGTCCTTTATTAGCCTAATACACCGGCAAATGCTTGCTCAAAGGGAGTCAGAATCTGAAATCTCCGCCCCTTGCACAATGTATTAAAACACAATTCTCCACCTTTCTAATTTTGTCATTAATCATATTCTCCAATTAAATTAAAGAATCAGTTTCCCTTCCATTAGAAAACCCACCAAGGGCTTATCTTCTTTAGATAGAGAGATGGCCTTGAAGGTGCAATCCTACTTATCCCCCCTCCCAACCTTAAACTAAATCTTTTAAAGCAATACACAAGTTTAACATATGAAATGGCTACTTCTTCATCTCTTGTCAAGCAATAACATTCAATGTTAGCATTGACACCTCGTCTATCGGGGGGGTTTGTGTTTTTACTGTGGGGACCCTGGGCATTTGGCTGCCTTCTGCCCAAAGAAGCGACAATGGGCGTCAGTGACCGAGTCTGCCCGAGAAAGCCTCCTACTCCTCTGTCAGGAAAATGCCCCGATCCCAATCTAAAAGGTGTGTTAGGTCGGGCATCCCACAACACCGAGCGACGTCTTTCCGATGCTGCCTGTGGACCTCCACGGCATCTGATATTGGAGGCATGTCTGATCCTCCCCGGCAAGCCGAAGGGGATTCCAGTCCATGCCTTAATTGACTCTGGGGCTACCACAAATTTTATGGACTCGGCATTTGTGGCCAAATGGGCTGTTCCCCAGTGGCCGGTGGAACCGCCCATGTTAGTGGAGACTTATCGATGGTCGATTGCTCCTGTCTGGGCCAATTAAGGCCGCCACGCAACCGTTATGTATGGCCATCAGTTCCCATGAGGAGGCCATCCAGTTCTATATAACCTCAGATCTGCATTTCCCTGGGGTCTTGGGACTGGCGTGGCTCTGGATGCATTTTTTCACCTAATGAGATGGACTTCAAATTACAATCTTGCATTCCAAACGGACCAGTATTGTAACCGTGAGTTATTGACATTGGAGGCATGAGAAATAAAAGTAGTCTGTTTATTCCGTTTCATTTGAGTTTATTCCGGCTGTTTCAAGAGGGATCAGCATTCACATCTTTATTTGAAACAGAACAGCGACTTTGCTGTGATTATAGAAACAGGGCCGGTCGGAGGCTGGAACAGAACAGGGAGGTTAGTGGGGTTATTTATTTTATTTAGCTGGTCACACACAGAATTAAAAGCACTTCATATTTACAAGTTAGAACAGTTAAAACATTTTTTTTTTTTTTTTAAAAAAGAAGCAATTATAAAACCTAAGAGGAAAACAGAAATAACATTTCAGAGTTTAATGTCGAGTTTGAAGATCCAGTCAGTAGCTGCCGTTGTTACGCAGTAAGGTAAAGGTAAAGGTTCCCCCGCACATGCGTGCTAGTCGTTTCCGACTCTAGGGGCCGGTGCTCATCTCCGTTGCAAAGCCGAAGAGCCAGCACTTGTCCGAGGACGTCTCCGTGGTCATGTGGCCGGCATGACTAGACGCCAAAGGCGCACGGAACGCTGTTCCCTTCCCACCGTAGCGGTCCCTGTTTTTCTACTTGCATTTTTACGTCCTTTCGAACTGCTAGGTTGACAGAAGCTGGGACGAGTAACAGGCGCTCACTCTGCTACGCGGCACTCGGGATTTGACCCGCCAAACTGTCGACGTTCAGATCGACAAGCTCAGCGTCCTAACCCACTGAGCCACCGCATCCCTTGTTACGCAGAGGAAGTCCTTAAAATCTCCTGGGTATCTTCTATTAGTGCATTCCCTCACTATAAGTTGGATAGTCTGTCGGGGAGCCCCGCAATCATATTGTGCTGAAGGTGTCTTTCCCCATTTATACAGAGAATCGGCACACACCCCATGAGTCGTTCTAATTCTATTGTATGTCACCCATATGTGTCAGGGTAGATTAAATCCTGGAGGTATACTATTAGGATTAATATGCTCAGAAATATCTTGGGAGGTACAGCTACTCCATGCTTCCATCCGCTTTTGTATAGTGCTCTGATGTTCTGCCAGCAGCTTAAGCGCTGTGAGGAGTGGTGGACTTCTTGACTTTAATCGACATCTTAAGAGATCAGAGGTATAGGCATGAATGGGTAGAGAGGAGTTTAGCAGGATCTTACTCTATTCCCGAATGAGAGCTTCTTGTCGTTGTAAGTGCGGGGGAAATATGTGGCTAAGAAGTGGTAGCCAGTGAATAGGTGTAGATTTTATGTAAGGTAAAGGTAAAGGTTCCCCCGCACATGCGTGCTAGTCATTTCCGACTCTAGGGGCCGGTGGTCATCTCCATTTCAAAGCCGAAGAGCCAGCGCTTGTCCGAGGATATCTCCGTGGTCATGTGGCCGGCATGACTAGACGCCAAAGGCGCTCGGAACGCTGTTACCTTCCCACCGATTTTATGTACCCAGTAATTAATCTCATCGTATGGTTGAGTTGAACATCAACAAGTCTTGTATGTGAGCTGTTTATCCATACAGGTGCGCAGTATTCCGCTACCGAGTAGCAAAGCCCAAGGGCTGCGCATCGAAGAGTTGGAACTGAAGCTCCCCAAGTTGTTCCGCATCGTTTTTGCAGAATGTTGTTTCTGCTGTTAACCTTGGCAGCCATGTTCTGAATATGTTTTTTAAAAGACGGGGTCCTGTCTAAGGTGACCCCCAGATATTTTGGAGTTGCCTCATATGGGAGCAATTTGTTATTTAGGTATACATTGACTTCTCTTTTTGCCAGTTTATTATTAAGGTGGAAACATGATGTGACTGTCTTACTTACACTTGGGATTAACCTCCATTGGTGGAAGTATGTGCTCAGAGTTGTAAGGTCAGCTGTAAGGACACCTTCTGTAACTTCGATGTCCTTGTGGCTATATGCTAATGCCAAGTCATCAGCGTAAGAGAACTTTGCTGATAGCGTGGGTGGTATATCAGAAATATATAAGTTGAATAAGGATGGGGCCAATACAGAGCCCTGGTAGGGGGACAGTGGCAGATGGGCCAAGGCTGGCCACAAAGAAGTGTATGAGGAGGGGATGTGGGGAAGGGGTTGGGCTAGACGCGGGGGTCCGAGGGGCCAGTCCACCCTCTCTCAGCCCAGCCTTCCTCGGTGTTGTGGGGAGAAAATAAAGGCCAGGGGGGGGAAAGGATGCTGTAAAATTGGCAAGTAAAAAGAAGGAGAAAGAGGAAGAGGAGGAGGATGGGAGGAGGAGGAGGAAGAGAAGGGAAGGAGGTGGAGGAGGGGAGGAGGAGGAGAGGAGAAAGAGGAGGAGAGGAGGAGAAGGTGAGGATGAGGAGGAGAAGGAGGGGAAGAGGACGAGGAGGAGGAGGAGGAAGGGAGGGGAGGGGAGGGGAGGGGAGGAAGAAAAGGAGGAGGAGATGGGGACTGTAGCCAAGAAATTAAAAGACGCTTGCTCCTGGGGAGGAAAGCCATGGCAAATCTAGACAGCACACTAAAAAGCAGAGATGTCACCCTGCCAACAAAAGGGTGTATAGTCAAGGCTATGGTCTTCCCAGTGGCAATGTATGGCAGTGAAAGTTGGACCATAAGAAAGGCTGAGCGCCAAAGAATTGAGGCCTTTGAACTCTGGTGCTGGAGAAGACTCCTGCGAGTCCCTTGGACTGCAAGGCGATCCAACCGGTCAGTCCTAGAGGAGATCCACCATGACTGCTCTTTAGAAGGCCAGATCCTGAAGCTAAAACTCAAATCCTTTGGCCACCTAATGAGAAGGAAGGACTCCCTGGAGAAGAGCCTAATGGAAAGGTGGAGGGCAAGAGAAGAAGGGGACGACAGAGAAGGAGGTGGCTGGATGGAGTCACTGAAGCACTGGAGTTTAAGAAGGAAGGAAGGAAGGAAGGAAGGAAGGGAGGGAAGGAAGGAAGGAAGGAAGGAAGGAAGGAAGGATGGAAGGAAGGAAGGAAGGCCTGGATTTTAAGAAGGGAGGAAGGGAAGAAAGATGGAAGGTTTGAAAAAGAAAGGTCTGGAGTTTAAGAAGGAAGGAAGGAAGGAAGGAAAGTAGGAAGGAAAAAAATGGAGAAGGAAGAAGGGAGGGAGCAGGAGTTGAAAGGAGAGAAAAAAGGAAAGGATGGGGATGGAGGAAAAGAACTGTAAAGGGGAGGACGGGGATAAGGATGACAGGGGGAAGCATCCAAGTTGCTAGTCCTCAGCCAACTGGAAATGACCCCACCCGACCGCTTGTTCAAGAGAGGGAAGCGTTATCATTTGAGGAACTTCTTTAGAAGCTTGTGACTCTGGGTGGCAACTTCACAATTGCTCTTCCGGAGAGAAGCTTCCCCCCCCCCCCACCCTCCCCCCAACTGAAGAAGCCTGAGCTCCATTACAAAAACCCGCACACACGGCTGCTTCCTTGTGGGCTTGCAATTCATCCAGTGTGGTGTTTGTGTGGTGTTTGCACACAGAAGCAAACAGAAGCGGAAAGAAGAGAAGATCCGCAACAAATTGTGGCTGGGATCGCAGCTCCGTCGTGATGGCTTTCTGCCACCCCACCCAGTTTCCACCGGCAGAAAATATTTCAAATTAATATAGTCATCTAAGCATTGTCGACTCTCATTTGGGTGGGAGGGGGGGGGGGTATTTATTTACAATTCTTAAAAAAAAAAAAAACATTCCTGGGCTGATTGAAAATATATAATAAACAACCCTCCAAATCAGGATGTCTTAAAATGTGGTCTTAGGATGCCTGGGGGTGGGGTGGGTGGGGTGGGGTCTCTCAAGACCCTCTCAGGGGTCTGCAGACTCAAAATTATTGGTCAGCCCACGCTGAAAAATAATGCAATATCAAAATCCCATCAAACAATTGCGAGAAGCAACACTGTGTCAATCCTGCAGTAAATATCAATAAATATAAACCTTGCAAATGAAATATCATTTTGCATCTTCCATAAGGTGCAAAACTGGGAACGGGTGGGAGAATTAAATTTAAAAAAAGCTCCAATCCAAATTTATTTATTTATTAGTTGAATTTATATACCGCCCTATTCCCGAAGGACTCAGGGCGGTTCACAGGGCAGTTAAAACAGTACAAAAAAGAGAATAAAATGAAATGAAATTAGTACAAGCCCACAATTAATAATAACAATAAAAATTAAAATTTTAAAATTAATTTAATTTGATTTAATTAATATAATTTAAAATAAAGCCATTTTTACCTATCTTATCCTGGAAAAGAGGAGACTGGGTTCTGCATGAGGCAGAAATCCAACAGGTTCAGTTCCCACCTCTGGGAACACATATTAGGAGGTGTTTCATTTAGCACTGCCCGGCTAAATTGAACACATCCGAATAGCAGCAATGCAAAAAATAAAATAAAATAAAATAAACAGCCTATCTTGTGGCCCTCGTCTAAAAACCAAACTGTCCATCAGTTTTGATCTTGTCACCAGAGGTGCCCTCTGCACATGCTCTAAAGCCGTCTCAGTCCTGAGCCAAATGGTCTTATTTTAGGGTTTGGAAGGAGGACATTTATTAAGATTAGTAAGAAGATACTCACTGGCAAGTGGATTTTTCACCAGGCTTAATTGCCCCAGATTTCTAGAATCCTTTGCAGAGGGATCTTCGGCGACCGAGTTTAGCTGGCAAACACTAAAAAATTGGCCAGGCAGCCCAACGCAGCCTCTCCACCGCAAGATCCGGCAGCAAGGAGGCAGAGCAAAGGTTCCACCCAGTGCAGCGAAGCCTGGAGTATCTCTGCCAGTTAGGCGGCTATGAAGGAGGAGGTGGAGGAAGCGGTTGAGGTTCCCAGCACGAGAAGAGAAATGAGATCAGAGGCTCAGCCGTCAGATGTGGGCATTGCACCGTTTCTTTCTTTCTTTCTTTCTTTCTTTCTTTCTTTCTTTCTTTCTTT
>JAKJMR010016320.1:0-12500 GCA_024449315.1 Daboia siamensis
AAGATTTGTCCCATGTTGGGGGCCTAGCAAGGTAATCTAAAAAAAAAGAGTTAACAAAGCATTTGACACATATCCCCCTTGCTTCTAAGCTAACAAAGCGAGAGAGAGCCTGTGGCGTAGAGGTGAAAACAATTGTCTAATGTGCAATCAGCCCAGGTTCGAATTTCAGAAGGGTATGGCTGACTGACGAAAACAAATAAGTTTGAAATGCATATCAGTCTCCCTTTAATTCTTTGTTAGCAAAACCAATTTACACAAATATGAGCTGTCACCAGTGTGACTACTGCCTGTTCGATGGCCTTCGGTTAGGCTGAGACAGGAAATAAGATTTGTCCCATGTTTGGGGCCTAGAAAGGTAATCTAAAAAGAGTTAACAAGCATTTGACACATATCCCCCTTGCTTCTCAGCTAACAAAGTGAGAGAGAATCTGTGGCCTAGAGGTGAAAAGAACTGCCTAATGTGCAATCAGCCCAGGTTCGAATCTCAGAAGGGTATGGCTGACTGACGAAAACAAATAAGTTTGAAATGCATATCAGTCTCCCTTTAAATCTTTGTTAGCAAAACCAATTTACACACACACACACACACACACACACACACACACACACACACATATATATATATATATATATATGTCAAATGCTTTGTTAACTATTTTTTTTTAGTTAGTTCTAAATATGAAATAGTAGATATAAAGAGGAAGAGAGAGGATGTATTAAATGTGGAAATAAAAGACATTTTGGTTATTAAATTTTTTAAGATATTTGAGAATTATTAGAAAATAAGAATACTATGATTGCGTTATTAACTTGTTGATATAGATGGTGAGAACTTATATAGATAAGATGTGTATCCTGAATATTAGTCTTTGGGAGGAATGGTGATAATCGAATTGGGGTCATCTAAAGTGTGGAAATGATAATTATTAAATGTTAAATTTAAATATTAATGGAAAATTAAAACTGAGAAAAATTGATTAGGTCATTGATTGTCTAAATATTGAAAATTAAAACAACTAAGATATATATTAACTAAAAATTATTGATAAATGTTAGAAAGTTACTTTCCATTTGATTGACAGAAGAAGAATTGTATTAGTTAAAATATGACACAGTAGATATCAAGGGAGAAAGAGAGGGAATGGGGATTCTAATAGTTTGAGATCTGTACTAATGATATCTATGTATAATGGAATTATTGTACTCAGCCGCCACATTGCTTTCAAATATCTAAATGTAATATTAGAAAATCAATAAAAATTTATAAAAAAAGAAAAAGTAAAAAAGAAGATTCCCCAAAGAACATTCAAAGTTGGAGAAAATGTTTTTCTGTCAACTAAATATTTATGCCCCAAGTTACCCAGTAAGAAATTAGGATTGAAATTTGGAGTGCCTTTCCCCATTGTAAGGATCATCAATCCGGTCACAGTAGAATTAAAACTCCCTAGGTTTTTAGCAAGAGTTCACCCTGTCTTATATTGCAGCTTGCTGAAACCTTTTTGGGGCTCCACTTTAAGACCTCCCCCTAAGAAGGCACCTGGGCCCTCATAGTGGTGGGTCAGACTCATTATGAAGTAAAGCCTATTCTTGATTCTAGAAGTTTTAAGGGGAAATTGCAGTACCTAGTACAATGGAAGGGATATTTGCTGCCTGAAGCCACTTGGGTGAAATCTAGTGATGTGAAAGCTGACAGACTCATCAAAAGGTTTTATAGGAAACACCCCAACAAACCGAGAGACAGTCCCTAACTTATGCTGAATCTGTCCTTTTTGTAAGGGGGCCGGATGTCAATGCTGCTAACATCAGAAGTTCTTGCTTTGACAATAAATTGAGATGCAGCCATTTTCCTTAACTTATGTGTTACTCTTAGAGTTAGAATTAGATGATACTGGGGGGAGGGGGAGTAGGAAGAATGTGGATGGGAATTAGTTAGACATAGCAATATCATAGTAGTGTATGATTCAAGATTTTTTGAAATAAGAGATGATAAGAAATGGGTTGGAGGACTGGAGGGAAAGCCTGCATTTCAAACTAATTGGAGAATATGATTTATGACTGTTAATTAGAGGAGAGAATTTGCTTTGATACTATGTGTTCAGGGGAGGGTCATTCAGATTTTGGCTTCGACCATGTATGTGCTAATGCTATGCCACTCGAATAAAGATTCTTTAAGGTAAACAATGCCTCAAAGTTCTTTAAAAAGTTTCATCTGTTGGAACCATGACAACCTAGCTGCATGGAAACATTTTTCCCCCTATACAGTCCGAATGGGTGGATGCTAAACATGTTCAAGCTCTTAGTCCTCCAAACCTTTATATTTATTTATTTTTTATTTATTTTTATTACATTTATATCCCGCCCTTCTCCGAAGACTCAGGGCGGCTTATAAGCTTAGCAGTAGCCTTCATTCTATGTATATGCCTGCTTGTTAGGGCTTTCACACACACCCCAAGCGGCATTATTACAAAGTCAGCTTATTGCCCCCAACAATCTGGGTCCTCATTTTACCTACCTCGGAAGGATGGAAGGCTGAGTCAACCTTGAGCCTGGTGGGATGCGAACCTGCACTAATTGCAGGCAGCTGGTGTTACTTAAGGAGGCATTAACCCTCTGCTCCACCAAGGCCCAATGAGAAAATATCCTGACAAGCCCTGAATGAATCAGTGTTCTTCTGTGGTTTTTTGTAATACAGTTTTGCCTGTGTAATTTTTGTTTTCTTGTCAGAGCAAAAGCCCTATGATGGGGGAGCCAGAGGTCAGCTTCAATCTTTCTTGCTGTCAGCTGCCATGGCAATGGGGAGGGGCAATTGGGAGGGGGGGAAAGCACGCTGGAGGAGACAGAGTTTTTTCTCTTCAAGGTCATTTCTTCAAGCTTTGGTATGCAACAGCCAGAGACGGTACACCTGACTTTCCCAAAACATTTTTGGTTGCCTATTTACAGAGAGGTGGGATTTTGGGTTTGTTACAATTTGATGCTTCACATGGTTTTGCCTCAGATCTTGCCTGAATTAACTGCAGTCACTTCTTTCCTAGTAAAAGAACCTTTTCTCTAAATTTATAGAGGGAAGGGTTTTTATTTCCTAGTGTGGAAAGTCAGTCCCCCCCCGCCCCAAGAAGGAAATATTAAAAGGGCGGAAAAATATTAAAAGGGCAGAAAAATATATTTTCTTAAAGGATCTTAAAGAGGCAGAAAAAATATGACCAATTTTCTTAAGTCTCCCTCCCCAAGCAGAGACCAGCTCTAGAGAAATGCAGATGTAAATAATCCAGGAAGGTTGGAGGCCCGCAGCTAGAACCTTAGGAAGACAAAGATGCCTAAAATCTACATACCCCACCCAAACTCTAAGACAGGACATAATAGGATTAACCCACAGATGCCAAAGGGACACAGGCCAAAATACAGGAATACAGGAAATACAAAGCCTCAAACAGGAATAGGAAACAACTTCAAACAAAAGCCCCAGAGGGTATAAAAACCCTACATGTGCTCTCTTTTTTTCTTCCAAAGCCATCTTCCTGTCTGGCTCTCCTCTTCAATAAACTGCAACCTTCTTCCTAAAGTAGTTGCCATGTTGTTTATTCCTGGCTTGAACTGAACCATGATGAAGATTTTTCCTTCAACACTAGGATTTGAGTAGAGGCAGCCCTGACATTATCCTTGGAAAAAATAGGGCTGCAAAAACCTGGACAATCACAAGTTGGCAGCAGAAAGATACAGAATAGTCACTCTTATCTGCCATTTCGCTATGGTCCAGGTTTGGGTGTTCTTGCTGATTCATTTGCTCAGGAAATGGAGCCATTTGCAGTGTAGTTTGTAGCATGGAATAATGAAATGGTTTTTCCAGTTGAAATTGAAAACTCTTGAATGTTGAGTGTGAGTAAGAAACTTGGGGGACAAAAGGATTTTTGGTAGGATATGGCTTAAGAAAAGGGGTTAGCTAGTGGGAGTGGTATTACACAATTGAGGCAAGAAAAAGTGAATGGAACAAGTCTCTGAAAAACTGGACCTTGAATATAGGAACCAGCAAGTAATATGGAAAAGGATTTCAGAAAGAAGTAGAACAAAGTGCAAAGCTGAGGCTAGGCCTTTGACTTCTTTCAGCTCCTAAGATGTTTATTTTTCAGCAGCTTTTGCAAACCTGATAGAATGACTCATACAAGTTTGTTTTAAGCATGATTTAATAAATCAGTCACAGTGTCTGGCTCATACTTAATGCTAAGCCTTTGTTTACAAAAGACAGGCTGGATTCATGTACTGTACCATATTAAATCAAAACCAAATAAAGCCTGTTATGGTCTGGCATGATCTGTGAAGCCAGAATGTTTAGAAATTTTTTTAATGAATGTTTAAGGTCTCACTACATCCACTGCTCCTTCTAATCAGTCATTGCTCAGATGAGAATAAATGACTCCTTCAACCTGAAGAACAAATAAGAAGGACAATGAAACTATTACACATAAGAGAAAATTGTCATGGAGCAAAATTAGATACAGGAAATTATTATGTACAAAAGCAGAGAACATTCAGAGGAGCTAAGATCTCACAATTAGATTTAGGGCAGGGCTGGATTTTTTTTTTTTTAAAAAACACACAGTCTATTTAGCTGTTAAGGACTGCCAAGGAAATGGTGATAAGGATTTGTGATTGAAATTTTGTCCTTTCTTTTGATACATTTTGGTGGCTATTGAGAAAGTGTGTTAAGCTTTTTGAACTTCAGTACCCCTTTTCCATTTCATTTTTCAAAATAAAAAAAATCATACAAGCATTGGTTTTCTCTTCCTGGAGGAATCTGGGATTGCTAATGGACAAAAGGTTCTTTACCACTGAGGGTAAGCAACCTCCAGTTCATTTTGACTACAGTTCCCATAGTAGCTTGCTAGTGGATAGAACATAATAGATATTAAACTCCTATATTACTGGTAGCCAGAAGGTCTACCTACTAGAAATCTAACTACTGTGGCTGCACCTATTATTATAATAATAATGTCAGTCATCAATATTGAGAGGACAAAAAGTCTTAAACACTGTTTGATCTAAATTTTAATCTGTGAGTTAATTTATATAGACATAAACAGTATGTAGAATAAAACAAGGTGAGTTATTAAAAGCTTTTATTTAAATGATTTTCAGTTGTGGTCTTTCCTTTGTTTTTTTCTCTTTTTACTAGGCACAAAAATGTGCATTTTCTCCTCCTTTTTAAATTTATGAGTAAAAAACATTTTATTTTGAAGTTCTAGTCAGGCAACTGGGGCCATTTCTGCTACATTTTTACATCTGTTTCTACATCTGCTTTACTTCCTGACACATAAAATATTATGATTAAGTATGTTTAGATTTCATTATGACTTTTTGGGGAAGGAGTGAGGGAATGAATATGTCCTCAAATTATTTAAAGTTGTTTTGTGGACTTTAATATAGAATGTAATAAATTAATGTTGTCTGCTCAAGTATTGCAAACTCTCATAGATCACATTTGAGTTCTTTTCCTCAATTTAAAAAGGAAGATAAATAGCTATGGATTTGAAGTCAGCTACTTTATCTCAATGGATTATTGGTATCAATAATTGGTTATAAAGAGTGATGGTTGCATTGGTCCCAGAAATTATACCAATTTAATAGGAGATAAGACCAATATTGTATGGTCATAGTTGTGCTTACTGCTGAACAAAAGCATAGATTGAACAAAAGCATGAGAGATACAAAATACTGCAGATGGCAACATAGTTTAGTGAAGCCTTTCCCCCCCCCCTGCAAACTTTTAACCAGTGTGAAAGTCCTAGTAGTCTTAATTTCAAGGTAGCAAAAAGCAAACTGTTCTCTGAGATGCATTCAATAAAATATGTTACATAGTTGAAGCACTAGAAACAAGACCACTAGAACTGCAGGGATGAGATAATGTGAAGGTCATCTTCAAACAGTTGTAGGATTCAAATACCTGGACAACCAGTTCTCTGTGTGGATGTCACTTCTGGAAGTCCATTCTGGACCTGGGCCTCCGAGGCCCAGAATGGACTTCCAGAAGTGGTGTCCATGCACTTCTGATGGGCCATTCTGTGCCTGGGAGGCCTCCCCTTGGCCTCTGAGGCACAGAACAGACTTCTGGAAGTGGTGTCCATGCACTTCTGGTGTGCCGGGCCTCCCCGGCTCAGAACGGACTTTCAGAATGGTGTCCATGCATTTCCAGTAGGATGTTCTGGGCCTGGGAGGCCTCCCCCAGGCCTCCAAGGCTCAGAATGGTCTTCTGGAAGTGGTGTACATGCACTTCCGGTGGTCCAATCTGGGCCTTGTGAAAAGGGCTAGGGCTTCAACTGGTTCACCAAAGTCAACAAAAAATTAGCTACCGGTTAAACTGGCTGAATCCCACCACTGCCTTCAAAGTCATGCTTGTTTCAGATCCCTTTTGCCTTATATATATCAGTGGTATGATGAGATTCCCCTAAACCAGGGGATTGCAGGATTGCCTTTCTGCTACATGCAGACAGTGCTATAAATTTTAGAATGCCAATAGGCCTTAAAAAATCTTTCAGAACTTTGGCCCAATACTTCAACAATGATCATCTGGAAATAAATTAGCAGATAATTACTAAGATAATGGCTTTGATCATAGGCCAAAGCTCCATTCATTGAACCTTAATTTCCATAAAATAGAAGAAGTGATTTGCTTTAAGTATTTAGAAGTAGTCATGCATACCACTGGCTTCAGGAAAGCTCACTGTGAATACGCTGCTATTACTGCCAATGCCATCCTAAAAAGTTTTCTCTCCAAGGGAGGATGTTATGTTCCACTTGTACTTAATTTCTTTCAAGTTGCTAGCTCACCTCCTTTATGGGATTCTGGTTGGCCCCACTAGCTTCTTGTTTTACTCCCTTGGAGAGGATATGATTTAAATTAATCAGAACAGCTCTCCAGATACCTTGCTGTGTCTCAAACATGCAACTACAACTGGAGATAGGTGTGATAAAAGTTGAATCAAAAGTGTCTCTAGCTTCTACAAACTTTTGGTTAAAGCTTACCTTTTATCCTCAAGGCCTAGCATCATTAATTCTTCAGGACAGTTTTGAGTCTGAGCAGATCAAGGCTGTCCAATCTAATCTTTTAAATCTAGGCTTTTCTCCCTCCTCTGTTTTTAAGATGAAATACAATCAGCTGAAACAAATCCTGAAGCAAAGGATAAAAGATATAGAGTGGCAAGCAGATCTGGGGAAGGCCCCAGCCTTCCTGCTCCCAGTACTCAATAGTTATATTGTCATTGCTGCCAGCTACCTCACACAGCTGCAAACACCTACCCATCAGAGAGGGGAGAGTAGAGGCAATATAGCATGGAGTTGCTGTGTAGGAAGAAGACCCTTGAAGACTTCATCTACTTGTTCCCAAGAGAATGCAGTTAATCTGGTGAGATTCTTATAAATAGAAGAACAAGAGGGAAACTACTTGACCTTCTCATGGAGTTGTTCTGGTTCCTTGCACCTGATGACTGTTGACGGTTGATCCCAAGAGGCAGAAGTAGTCCATAGGTTCAGTGTCTTCATTCTAAAATCTACGTCCAGTTGTCCTATCCATTGTCATTAGCTTGGTAGTTTTTTACTTTTTATTTTAATCCTTTTTTTTTGCACTGTGATCTTTGACTTTTATCACTAGAACTCTTTGCTTTTTTGGCAATAGTGGTAATGTCTTCATCATAGTGCAGGTTATTGGTGTTTCATCCTTCAGTCTTAAAATCATGCTTATTTTGTTCCAGTCCATCTTTGTCATTTAAGTTCAATAAATAAAGGAGACATATATAGCCTTGTCTTACTTATTGAAACCAGTCTGTTTCATCATGTTCTGTCAGTACTGTGACTTCCTAATCTATCTGTAAGTTTCTCATGAGCACAATGAGATGTTCTGAGATTCCCATTTTTCTAAGCACTTTCTAAGCTTGACATGACTGAGACAATCAAAAGACTTTTTTCGCTTTCTTAATTATTCAGCAGTCATCAGCAATATCTCGTGTTCCTTGGTCTTTTCTAAAGCCAGCTGTCAAGACTGATTCCCCTTTTCACCTAGTATTTCTCTTTTGCTCATAGCTTGACAATGAAATGCAAAGATGGGTGGAATGATGTCTAGGCAACCAAGAGCCAAGGTTACTCGAAGGAGAAATGGATTGTTTCCTTAACAAGAGGAAATATTACTGTTGGACAATGTGAAAACGTAGGGGGTGGGTGGGTGAGGGAGTCTATTGTTTAACTAAGCAAGCCTTTGAGTGGCAAAACAAGAGCTGGTTTTGTTTTGTTCTGTGCCAATGTAAATTTTCAGTAAAGCATTATACTCTTGGTAAAATCATGTCCCAGGAGTTTCTTTTTCTGGAAATGCCAACTGGACAGTTGACACCAGCTTGATCATTGGCATATCTTTTTCCATGTATAGCTTTAGTCTGTGTTGGATAATCCTAAGCATTATTTTGCTATTATGTGGAATTAAGAATATTGTACAATAGTATGTACATTTTATTAAAGACTCCATTTTAGTACTGGAATATAGATTGACCTCTTTCAGTCTGTTGGCCATAGTGACATTCTTCAGATTTGCTGGCATAGCTTAGTCTGATTTTTCTGCTGTTTTTTTTTGCCATATTTCAGTGGGTATTCCATCAGTTCCTATAGCCTTCTGAACTATGTTGCTTCGTTTTAGCTAAGACTAAAGAAAAAATAGATGTTATATGTCCTAGACCAGATGTGTCAAACACAAGGCCCACAGGCCAGATCTGGCCCCCCGGGACTGTCCCAGAAATGGCAAGGGACCAGCCCCCACTGGCCCAGCCCTGGCCCACTCCAACCCAACTGGGTGCCCTGGTGCACGTACACGAAATGGCTAGCAGTCAGGGGCTGGTGGTGTGCAGCAGCAGCTACAGCTCATTTGCCTCAGCCTGCCCCACCCTTCCCAGCTTAACCCCATCATGCCCAGCCATGCCCCACTTTTCCGGGCTTCTCCTCATGTGGCTCTGTTTTGCCAGGCCATCCCCCCCATCCCTGGCCCCGTTTTGCAGGGCTTTTCCTCCTCCGGCTCTGCTTTGCCACACTGTGCCATGCCTTTCCTTGCTTGCCTGGCACCCTGGGGTATGCCCAGCCTGTGGGATGAAAGGCATGGAGATGTGAGTGTGCAGTGGCTGGCTCCCAGTCACCCTCTCCATCATGTGGTAGGGCCGGAGAGGGGAACACAGCAGTCATACAGAGCTGCAGCCTGGAACTTTGTGGTGGCTGGAGAGAAAGGGTGAGAAGAAGAATGTTATGTATCTAATGCAGGCACCTGCATAGCAACAGCCACCAGGGGGCGTTGGCCTGGACGGTTTTGGCAGAAAACCCAGTTTCAGCAGGAAACCTAGGGCCAACCCCATTGGCTGGTCACCTGCCTGGCTGGGTATTTAAGGAGGCCAGGTAACCCTTGTTCCTTAGTACGCTACCCCCCCCAATAAAGAGCTGAACACATACTCCGGCTGGCGTCTCTTCCTTGTGTCAGACCCACTACATTACAGTGGCGATGAAGGTGGGATGCTGCCGACGGAAGAGCTGAAGTCACTAGGGGAATGCACCGCACACTGAAGGAAAAGAGGAATGTTTCCTTCCTCCCCGACGCGACCGCCAGCCACCGCAACCAGCCACCGCGAGACACTGGCTCAGGCCGCCGCGCTAAGCAACAGAACCTCACGCCATGACAACCATTGGGACGATGGCACAGGCCAGGCAACCCCGTGAGTTCGACATCTGCCACCCGGAGAAATGGGCCCAGTACCTGTTGCACGCCGAGCTGTAAATGAGGTTTAACCAAATCTCAGAAGACGGCTCAAAAGCGGCAGCCCTGCTCTGCATAGGTGGACCTGCACTCCTCGAGGTCGCCGCCAACCTGTTCGCCCCGGAGGCCATTGATACCGTCTCGTACCAGGACCTCGTCGCAATGCTGAATGCCAATTTCCGGCCCCGCAGGTCCAAACTGGCTGTGAGGTCCCAGTTCGAGAAGAGGGACCAGTGTCCTGACGAGTCTGAGGCCAAATTCATCACCGCCCTGCGTGAAGCCGCCATCGCCTGCAAGTTTTTGAACTTGGAGGAGTGGCTACGAAACAGGCTGGTTTGCGGCCTACGGGACATGAGGCTGCAGGAGCCCCTTTTCGAAAAGGAGGAGGTTTCGCTCCAGGAAGCCCAGGATGCCATCCTGGCCCACGAAGCAGCCTGCGGGGCCGTCCAGGTGGTCCAGGAATCCAAAACCAGCAGCCAGGCAGCCAGCATCCACCAGCAGGTCGCCTCAGCTGAGGATGAGGAGAATGAACAGAGCATCGACCTCCTCTGGAGGAAGTTGACCCCCGACCAACAAGGCGGACGCCCGGACAAGCCCAGGCCAACAAGCAACCACAACAATTTGCAGAAGTGCACAGGCTGTGGCAGAAACCACGTGTGCAGTCTCTGCAAGTTCCGGTTGGCCAAGTGTAGGGCCTGCAAGAAAACAGGCCACATAGCTGTGGTCTGTCCTAGCCACCGCCCCCGAGAAGAGATCCTTGAGCTGCGTCCGGAGGAATCGCCATTTGAAGGTACTGGGGCTCTGACCAAATTATGAATTGGCTATGTTGAGAGCCGGCTGGCCATCCACCACACTGGTAGCCGCCGGCTGCTCAAACCAAAAATTAAACTAACAATCTGCTTGCAGGGCATTCCTTGCAGCATGGAGCTTGACTCTGGATCAGCGGTCTCTGTCATTTTGGACGAGACCCTTAACTATATCAATGGCCGGAGCAAGCAGCGGATTAAATTATGGCCTTCAAATTTAGCTCTGACCGACTTCCAAAATTCGCCGGTCAAGGTAAAGGGGGAGGCCACCGTTTCCGTGGGGTTTAAGAGTCACAAAGAGCACCTGGAGGTTGTAGTGGTAGAGGGCCAGAGAGCCAGCCTACTCGGCCTAGACTGAATTGAGGCCCTGGGAATCACCATCTCCGGGATCCACCGGATCCAGGGAGAATCCATCGAGGCCGTCTGCAAAGAGTTCGCAGATGTCTTCTATGGGACGCTGGGCAGGTACACAGGGCCCCCCATCTCATTCAAGCTAAACCCGAACATTCCCCCCATTAGGGTCAAGCCGTGGCAAGTTCCCTTCACGCTCAAGCACAAGATCGAGTGCGAACTGGATAAGCTGGTGGCCCAGGGAATCTTAGAGCCTGTAGATGGGGGTGTGTGGGAGACCCCGATAGTCACCCCATTTAAAGCCAATGGGGAGGTAAGGATCTGCACCAACTACAAGTGTTCGGTGAACCGCGCCCTAAACCCGCATGCTTACCCGGTCCCCACGGTCAGCCATGTTCTCGCTTCCCTCCAAGGCGGTGCCATCTTTGCAAGGCTTAATCTTGCGCAGGCGTACCAGCCCAGGCAACGGCCGATGCCCAGATGATAGTGACTCACAGGGGAGCGTTCAGGGTAAACAGGCTGCAGTTTGGGATCAGCGTAGCTCCTGGCATCTTTCAGGAGATCATGGAGAAGACGCTCAGGAGCATTCCAGGGGTTTGCCCTTATTTTGATGACATCCTGATTGCAGGAGCATCAGCTGAAGAACTGGCAGGTAGACTGAGGGAGGTACTAACCAGGCTGCGCACTACTGGACTCAAATTGAAGAGGGAGAAGTGCAGCATTGGTGTCCAATCCACTGAATTTCTGGGATTCAGGGTAGATGCCAAGGGAATCCACCCACAGAGTCCAAGGTGAGGGCAATCAAACTGGCACCCACACCTAAGAACAAGGCAGAGCTACAGGCATTCCTGGGCCTGCTTAACTTCTATCACACATTCCTTCCACACAAGGCAGCCATTGCAGAGCCTCTTCACAGGTTACTGGACAAGAAGACAGCATGGGTCTGGACGTCCATCCACGACCAAAGTTTCAGAGCCTTAAAGGCACTACTGTCTGATAAGTCCACAGTAACCCATTTCATTGAAACAAAGCCCATATGCATCGCGTGTGATGCATCTCCATATGGTGTGGGCATGGTACTAAGTCACCTCGAGCCTAATGGGGCTCAAATCCCTATCGCCTACTATTCCAGGATGCTGTCTGGAGCAGAGAGGAACTACGCCTAAATAGATAGGGAAGCCCTGGCAATAGTGGCAGGGATCAAGAAGTTCCACAACTACCTGTATGGCAGGGAGTTCACCGTCTACACAGACCAGAAACCCCTGCTAGGCCTGTTCACAACAGAGAAGCAGACCCCCCAAATACTGTCGCCCAGAATGCTCCAGTGGTCCATCTTCCTTGCAGCTTACAATTGCAAGCTGGTACACAAGCCAGGGAAGGAGATGGGCCACGCAGACGGCCTAAGTAGGCTACCCATAGCCACCACTGAACCAGACCCGGCACCAGCAACACAGGTCCTAGCCCTGCAGGAACTACCAGAATGCCCAGTACATGCCAAGGACATTGCAACCAGCACAGCCACTGACAACATCATGAGCAGGGTATACTCATGGGTTTGCATGGGGTGGCAGGAC
>JAKJMR010016320.1:15155-25550 GCA_024449315.1 Daboia siamensis
AGAGAGAGAGAGAGAGAGAGAGAGAGATTGAGCCAGCAGGAAAGCAAAATGTCCCGTTGCCTGGAGGCGGTCCGGGTTTGGATGGGGAGAAACAGGCTTCATCTCAATCCTGCCAAGACTGAGTGGCTGTGCATACCGGCATCTCAGACTAACCAATCTTTTCCATCGTTAACTATGGGGGTTGAGGTGTTACCCCCCGTTGATAGGGCCCACAACTTGGGCATCCTTCTGGATTCACGGCTCAGTTTGGAAGATCATATAGGTGCTGTGGCCAGGGGGGCTTTTGCCCAGGTTTACCTGATGCACCAGTTATGGCCCTATCTGGACTGAGATGCCCTACGCACATGCGCTTGTGACCTCCCGGCTAGACTACTGCAATGCTCTCTACATGGGGCTGCCCCTGAGGACCACTCGGAAGCTTCAGCTGGTGCAGAATGCAGCTGCGCAAGTTGTGATGGGAGTCTCCCGATACTCCCATGTAACACCTCTTCTCCATGAGCTGCATTGGCTTCCAGTTGCTCTCCGGGTGAGATTCAAGGTGCTGGTGATGACCTATACAGCCCTAAATGGCATAGGCCCAGATTATCTGAGGGAGCACCTGCTGCCAGCGTCAATTTCCCATCGCCCTGTGCGCTCCCACAGGGAGGGCCTCCTCAGGGTACCGCCGGTCAAGGATTGCCGACGGGTGATCCCCAGGGGGAGGGCGTTCTCTGTGGGTGCGCCTGCCCTATGGAATCAACTGCCAACGGAACTCCGGACTGCCCCCGACCTTCGTTCATTTTGCCGGGACCTAAAAATCTGGCTCTTTGAGCTATCTGGTCTGGACTGAGGGATTTTAATGTTTTTAAATTGTGATTTTAATTTTTTTGGGGCTAGACTTAATTTTATTTTAATTTTATATTGTATTGTTTTTAAATTTTGCCTTGTAAACCACCCTGAGTCCTTCGGGAGTAGGGCAGTATATAAACCGAATAAATAAATAAATAAATAAAAGTGTTGCAGAGTAAGCAAACTTACAAAAAAAGGGGATCTCTCTCTCTGTCTCTCACACACATACATGTGCTGTGTGGGGAAGGCGTTGTGCAGGCAATGGAGAGAGCAAACTCACAGATTGGCTTTGCCTCCTCCAGCTATGGATGGCTGAGAGACTTGCTTGTCTAGTTTCGCATTGCTGGGGGGCCAAAAGCCGCCCCAAAGAGGTGACCAGCAAGGAGGGGCACTCGCTGGATCGAGGGAGAGCCGCAACTCTACCGTTAGACCTGACGATCCCTCCAAACTGGCGGACAAAAGGACCATCCATTATGGTTCGTCCCTAGGTTGTGAACAGCCAAAGTCACATTTTCCACCAGGCAACTCTTTTTTTTTTATTGAAAAGTTTTTCAATACATTTTATCTTTAACAAAACAACCCCTCCCCACCCCCTCCCTCCCTTCCCAACCCAACCCAACCCTCCCCCCCTCCCCTTCCCCCCTCCCCGACTTCCCAGAGCTAAATACAAGGTATAAAAGTAAAAAACAATCATAAACTACCATATGCTAACAACAATAACTATTAGGTCTATCGCACTTTAACTCTTATAAAATGACTACAAGCAATATAAATATCCCATCAATACTTATTCAAATGCTAAATGAAACTTTTTAGTCCCATATTTATTCTGCATGTAATCAATCCATTTTTTCCACTCCACAATATATCGTTGTTGCGAATGGTCTTTCAGATACACTGAAATCTTTGCCATTTCCGCCAGGTTAGAAACTTTTAAAGTCCATTCCTCTATAGTCAGCAGTTCTTCCTTCTTCCAGTATTGCCCTATTAAAAGTCTTGCTGCCGTAATTAAGTTCAACATCAGCTTAATGTGCACAACAGTAGTATTAGTAATAATGCCCAGTAAAAACAATTGCGGACAAAACTTTATCCTTTTCTTAAATATCTTCTGCATATTCCACCAGATTTTAATCCAAAATACTTTAACCTTTTTACAGGTCCACCATATGTGAAAGTATGTTGCGTCTTTGCCACCACACCTCCAACATTTAGGCTGGTAATTCGGATACATACTTGCTAACTTTTTGGGATCTAAATGCCACCTATAAAACATTTTATAAAAATTCTCTCTTAAATTTTGAGCTTGTGTAAATTTTACGTTTCTCACCCAAATCTTTTCCCAAATATCCATTTTAATAACTTCCTGAATATTCTGAGCTCACTTTATCATACAATCTTTAACAATTTCTGTTTCTGAATCAATTTCTATCAATGCAAGATATATCCATTTGATATGTGCTGGACCCTGATTTCTAATTTGCTTTACCAGATTTTCATCAATCATTGAAAAACCAATTTTCTGATCTTCTTTCCACCTGGCCTGTAATTGCCCATACTGAAACCAGGTTTGAACAATCTTTTCTCCTCGTAAAAACTTATACGGCTTCAAACACCATACATTCCTCTCCAAACTTAAGATTTCCTTATATGTAGTCACATCATGTTTGAACCCAACATTTATGTTCTCTATTGCGTGTTTTGGTATTGCCCATAAAGGTATCTTGTAGTTTAACTTATGTCTATATTTTTTCCAAACTCGCAACAAAGCATGTCTTAAAATATGCACCTTAAACACATTATCTACCTTCTTATCATACAATAAATATGCATGCCAACCAAATAACAAATCATGACCTTCAAGATTTAATAATCTCCCTTGTGTTAAGTTAATCCAATCGCTTATCGCTGATAATGCAGCAGCTTCATAATATAATTTAAAATTGGGCATTTTAAGATCACCTCTTTCACGCATATCCTGCATAATCTTGAATTTAACCCATGGCCTTTTCCCTGCCCAGACAAATTTATTAATACCCTTTTGCCATTCCTCCAAGTTTGAATCCTTTTTAAGAATAGGTATCATTTGAAACAAAAATAGAAATTTTGGCAAAACATTCATTTTCACTGCTGCAATTCTTCCCAATAATGACAATTGTAATTTTTTCCAACTGTCCAATTCTTTTTGAACTTTATCCCATAGCTTTTCATAATTATTTTTATATAACTTTACATTTGAGGGTGTCAGATATACCCCCAAATATTTAACCCTTTAACAATTTCAAATCCAGTTAACCTTTCTAAAACAGCCTTTTGTAATACTGTCATGTTTTTAGACAACATTTTAGTTTTTTGTATATTAACCTTAAATCCAGAAACTTTCCCATATTGCATTATTAACTCCATCAATTCCACAACAGAATTTTCTGGCTGTGTCACCGTAACAACCAGATTGTCTGCAAATGCCCTCAATCTATAATCGTGATCTCTTATTTGAATTCCCTTGATTTTTTTCCGAATTCCGTATTTTAATCAATAATATCTCCAGGCAACTCTTAAAGCAGTGCGGAAGAGACTGGGTGAGATCTACCTCTTTTACACCCTAATTACTTTCTGTACCTCCTTAAGCTTCTAAGCATTTTCCCTCCTGCGGAGAGGAAAGGGAAACTTTTGCTCTCCCTCAAAGAGTGGCAACTAAATACCCAGGGGCATTTTAAATGTTGAAAAAGTAACTGAATCCCAATTGGAACTTTATTTCTCAAAGCATGTGGATTGAAAGATTTTTTATTTCCTATTTTTCATTGTCTACTTCTGTTGGAAATCTGAATTCTTTCTTATAAAAAAAAAGAAAAATTGAAAAGATTAAGACAACTTTGGGACTCAAAGGGAAACTTTAAAAGGGGCCTGGCCGACTGCCCAGGGAAATAGATAAGATACATAACCTTGAGAACTTTGAAACTACAGCTGTGAAAGGCTTTGTGTTCCCTACCTAGAAAACAAAATTCTCTCTTTTGGATTTTCTAAGTGTAAACCCTTTAGCTTAAAATACCAATATGGAAGAAGACCAGGAACAAAATTTATTTATGGATGAAGATCAACAAACTCTCTCTATGTTGAAAACATTAATCCAAATTCTTACCACAACCAATGAAATACTAAGTGGCTATGTGAAGGAACAAGAAGACAGCCCAGATATGAAAGCCCAAACTTTGACCACAACTAAAGAATCATATATACAAAATACAATAGAAAAAATGAAACATTCAAATACTATGACAGAAGAATCTACTATTAAACAAATATTTATATTTGAAAATCCAGAAAAGACATTGACAACTTGGAAAAAGGAAAAGGTTTCTTATACAACTCAGAAGGAACTAGAGGATCTAGAAAAAGAACAGTTAGATGAGAAGATAAACAATTCAGAACAACCATGTAGATATGGAAGAATAAAGAAACGACCCACTCCTAGGCCTACAAGTCCTCTCAAAAAAATGGTGATCGGATGGTTTTGCCAATATCAATTAATATAAATGATATTACAAGGAGATTGGTTCAATGACCCAAAAACAAGGACATGGAAGATGATTTGGCAAAGGAAAAAAGCCAGAATAAGACTCAAGAAGAATGGAGTTTTGACCACCTTATTGAAATCTGAAACAGAATGTACCTAAATAGATAAGATGTGTATGTTGAACACAAGACATTGTTATGAACTGAGATAAAGAAAAAAAAAAGATCATTAAAATTTAGCAGTATAAATATTAATAGCTAATTTGAATATTGATTTGTGCATAAAAGTCATGTAAAGGTGAATAAAGTAGACAAGCTAAAAACCTATTGTTGAAAGTAATAAATAGGTCTATATGGAATGTTAAAAATGAAAATTATCAGTTTAAGCAAGAGATAGCAGATACAAAAAGGAAGAGAGGAAGTATTAAATATTGAAATAAAAAGAAATTTTGATTACTACTTAAAAAAACAACTGAAAATTAGCAAAAAGGAAGGATATTATATTGTATTCTTAATTTGTTGACATAGAGGGTGAGAAGTTAAGTAAACAGGATATGTGTTTTGAATATTAGATTTTGTGAGGAATAGTGATAGATGAATTGGGAGTATACTAAAAATCTTGGGAATGATAAATATCAGATGTTTAAATGTTAGTGGAAATTAAAATTGAAAAATCTATTAGGTCATTGATTGTCTAAAAGATTGTTAAAACAATTAGAATTTGTGTAAACTAAAAACTAAGGATATATGTAAGAAAGTTATTTTCTATGTGATTGATAGGATGAAACTTGTCGTTAAATCTACAACTAGACAGTATATATGAAGGGAAAAAGAGAGGAAATGTTTATGGTAGCAATTTGAAATCTGTACTAATGATATCTGTATGTAACTGAATTACTACTACCCAGCCTCCACGTTGCTTTTCAAATATGTGAATATAATATTAGAAAATCAATAAAATTTGTAAAAGAAAGAAAGGAAGGAAGGAAGGAAGGAAGGAAGGAAGGAAGGAAGGAAGGAAGGAAGGAGGGAGATTGGAATAAGAGGGAGGGAGGGTCTGAGGGAAGTCCTGCTTTAGCACTTGGCCACCAGCAGCCCTGTTGCCCTTTCACCATCCCCTGGTGGTCTGCCATCCTATTGCTGAGGATGCTTTGGTTACAAAGCCAGGTCTCCTTGCATGGAGAGGAAGTGGGCCTCCCTTTGACCAATGCACTTTGTCCTCCTGCACCCACCATGAGCAACCTGGCGAAGGAGAGGGAGCACAGCAGCAGCAGCCTTGAGGAGAAGTTAAGTGCAGGTGTGCCCCCTTGGGGAAGTGCGGCTAGGCTAGGCAGGGCTGTGGGGTCCTGGTGCTGTGGGAGCTCAAGGGCCAGGCTGGGTGCTTGACCTCTGCTGCCCAGGGCTCTGGGCAGTCCATGCCACCATCCAGGGACCCGTGCACAGCCTGAGGCTCAGTGAGCTCTTCCAGTGGACCATGGCCCGTTGCTCATCCTGGTCCTACCCCACCTTCTGTCGGAGACCCTTGGATTCACCCCAGTCCTGCCCCTGGCATGAGTGATGTTGAGCTGACCACGCACCACTTACTAGGCCACATGCAAGCTGGCCATGACAACCTGGCCCCCCAATGGCAAACACAATGCTGATGCAACCTTCAATGAAATTGAATTTGATACCTTTGTCCCAGAACAACCATGATGAACTAAAAATGAATTGTGGTAACAGGAAAAACCATCTCTGTACAGGCTATTTGAATTTCAGTTGAAATGTAAAGAAATATACTTCCTGGTGGTTCTTATGGGAAGATGTTAATATAAAGCCTGTTATGTGATCTGTGGGATAATAAGCATGCTTTAAGTCATTTTTCCTTAGATTGGAGCTATCCTAGTACAGTTCAACATAACATTGTCTTACATTGTTTTTCATAAAGTAATTAATATTTGCTATTATCACTTTTAGGGGGTGAATGGTTCAGCAGTTAAAGACTCTGAACTTGTCTGCTAGAAAGCTGACCTTCCAGGTTCGAAACTTGGGCACCACATGATGGGGTGAGCTCCTGTTATTTGTTTCAGCTCCTGCCCACTTAGCAGTTTGAAAGCATGCAAATGAAGGTAGATAAATAGGTAGCCCTTCAGTGGGAAGGTAATAGTGTTCCATGTGCCTCAACAAATAGTCATGCTGGCCACATCATCATGCAAATGTCTTTGGACAACTCTTGCTAAAAAACAGAAATGAGCATCACCCCATAAAGTGACTGGACAGGGGAAACCTTTACCTTTATTATGTCTTTTAAGTCATATGCCAATGGTTTCTAAGGTTGCATTCCATTGATGCCTGTCTTTGAGATCAGCGTGTAGGAAGTAATCAGCACAAAAGATAATATATTTCACAAGATAAAACTCTTTCCTACAAGACCAATCAATGAATTTCTGCCAACTGCAATATCTTCAAAAGGTGTTCTCTTGCCTTGGAAAGTTCACTTTCAACCAACAATCACTGCAGTTTTTAGAGTGTGATATAAAAACAATATTTTACATTGGTTAATAGTCTTCAACTAGCATTTCTATTAACTCAGAGGTGTCAAACTGCTGGCCCATGGACCGGATACATCATAGCGAAACTGTGCCCACCCCGTTGCCGGCAATGGCAAAAAAGACACGCTACATTGTGACACATCACATGACATTGCGAGTTTGATACCCCTGTATTAATCTTCAAGGATAAATGTCATGGTTCTGACAGATGAGACTCTTCAAAAGAACTTAGAGGCATTGTTTACCTTAAAGAATCTTTTATTAGAAAAACAAGGTATCGGTACTACATAGTCAAAACCAAAAAATAAATTCCCCTCCCCTGGATACAAAGTATCAAAGCACAATTCCCTCCTCCAATAAACAGTCATAAATCATATTCCCCAATTAGCTTGAGGCGCGGGCTTTCTCCCCAACTCTCCAGCCTGCCAAAACTCTATCAACTCTGGGCCCAATGACCTTGGATTCCCACGGCTGAGTTACTATAGTTATGACTAGCTGGACTCTCATCCACATTCCCCCTGCCAGCATCAACTAGCTATAGAAGCAATAGAGAAAAATGGCTGCATTTCCATCTGTTGTCAAAGCAAGAATATCCAATGTTAGCAATGTTGACATCTGCCTCCCCTTACAAAAAGGACAAATCCTGTAATGCAAACAAAGCACAGGTTAGGGGTTGCCTCTTCGTTTGTTAGGGTGTTTCTTATAGAACCTATTAATAAGTCTGTCAGCTTTTACATTGCTAGATTTCACCCAGGTGGCCTCAGACAATGGATATCCCTTCCATTGCACTAAGTACTGCAATTTCCCTTTAAAAATTCTTTAATCAAAAATATACTTTACTTCATAGTGAGTCTGTCCTGCCACTACAAGAGATCTAGGTGCCTTCTTAGGGGGAGATCTTAAGGTGGAATCCTGAAAAGGTTTCAACAGGCTACAATGGAAAACAGGGTGAACTTTCCCTAAGAGCCTGGGAAGTTTTAGTTCTACTGTGACTGGGTTAATGATCTTTACAATGGGGAAGGGTCCTTAGTACTTCAGTCCTAACTTCTTACTAGATAACTTAAGCCGTAAATAATTGGTGGACAGATAAACCTTTTCTCCAACTTTTTTTTATCTGCTTGTTTTTTTGTATGTCTCGGAAACCTTTTTCAAAGCGGTTTTTGTGGTTTTCCAGACTTCCTCCCACCCCCTCACCCATTGATCAAGAGTTTAGGAAGCAGAGGGTCCTTGAAGATATCCAGGTATTAGGCTGAACTCTTTTCCTGTGGCCACTTTAAAAAGCGTGAAGTCAGTGCTTCTGTGAACAGGGATATTGTAAGCCACCTCTGCAAAGGGGAGGAGGTCAGTCCAGTTCGTTTCTTGATAATCCACATAGCATCAAAGATACTGTTCCCCCATTGAGTTTGCAGATTCAGCTGCCCCACTGGTAGACAGGTGAAAGGCCAATGATAGTCCTTGAGATGAGCCAATTAGTTTAAGAAAACTCCTCCAAAACCTAGCTGTAAACTGCACGCCCCCCCTGTCAGAGATTATTCGTTTTGGTGTGCTGTGCAGTCTGTAGATGTGTTTCAGGAATATCTTGGTTAGTTGTTGGGTGGACGGGAGCCCTTTGCAGGCAATAAAGTGAGCCTGCATTGAAAACAAATCTATCACAGTCCAGATGACTGTATTTCCCCTAATTTCAGGGAGGTCTACTATAAAATCCATAGCAATTTCTTCCCATGGTTGGCAAGGGTCTGCCACCGGTTGTAATAACCCAGAATTCCAAGGAATTCTTTTCATGGTATCACATACAGCACAACTCTGGACAAAGTTTTCAGGTTTTTTATTAATTTTCCAATATTACATTTACATATTTGAAAAGTAATGTGGTGGCTGGATACAATAATTCCATTACATTTAAATATCATCAATACAAATATCAAAGTATTACAACTACTAATTCCGTCTCTTTTCCCCGTAATATATACTGTCTCATATTCGAACTAACACAGTTCTTATTCTATCCATCAAACAAAAAATAACTTTCTAGCATTCATCAATAATCTTCAGTTTATACATATCTTAATTAATTTAACATTCCATCTTTTAGACAATCTATGACCTAATAAATTTTTCTTAACTTTAATTTCCCATTGATATTTTAAATTTAACGTTTAATCTTTATCATTTTCAAATTTTAAATGACCCCAATTTCTATCACGATTCCCCCACAATCTAAAATTCCGGATACATCTTTTATCTGTACATGATTCTCACCATCTGCATCAACCAATTAATAATACAAAATAATATGCTTATTTTTCTAGTAATTCTCAAATATCTTAGAACCTCAAATTTAATAGCCAAAATTTCTTTTGTTTCCACACTTAGTATTTCGTCTTTTTTTCCTTTTTATGTCTCCTATCTCATATTTGAGGCTAATAATATTTTTAAACTATTAGCATTTATACCACAAACCAATATACAAATTTAATTATTAGTGTTAATACTTCTAAGTTTTCCTTAACCTTTGTCTCAACTCATAATAATATCTTGAATTCAAATCTTAATTATTTTTAAACATTCAAACTTTTAGCCAATCACTGACCTGATAATTAATTTTCCCTTCATATTTTAATTTAACTTTTAATATTTATTTCCAAATTTTTAATTAACCACAATTACTTTATCACAATTCCTCACACAATCTGATATTTAAAATGCAAACCTTATATACAGATTCTTTGTTGTTGTTGTTAGGTGTGAAGTCATGTCCAACCCATTGTGACCCCATGGACAATGTTCCTCCAGGCCTTCCTGTCCACTACCATCTTCTGGAGTCCATTTAAGTTCACACCTAGTGCTTCAGTGACTCCATCCAGCCACCTCATTCTCTGTCATCCCCTTCTTCTATTGCCCTCAATCTTTCCCAGCATTAGGCTTTTTTCAGTGAGTCCTTCCTTCTCATTAGGTGGCCAAATTATTTGAGTTTCAACTTCAGGATCTGGCCTTCTAAAGAGCAGTCAGGGTTGATCTCCTCTAGGACTGACTGGGTTGAACGCCTTGCAGTTCAAGGGACTTGCAGGAGTCTTCTCCAGCACCATAGTTCAAAGGCTTCAATTCTTTGGCGCTCAGCCTTTCTTATGGTCCAACTTTCACAGCCATACATTGCAACTGGGAAGACCACAAGTTGGCAACCCGTGGCTCCGGAGCCGCATGCAGCTCTTCAGCAATCTCCTGTGGCTCCCAGTCCTTCAGCATGTGCAGTCCCCCCCCCCCCAAACAAAGTGGGACTAAAAAAGTTCAATCAATTCAAACTTCTCACGAACAAAAAAAAACTCGTGAAGTTTGAATTGATTGATTGAACTTCTTTGGTTTGTGGGACTGCCCACAAACCACCTTTCTTCTTCGGACTTCACATGGTGGCAGAAGAGGAAGACACTGGAGGACTGCTGCAATGGTGAGTGGGCCAATTTTCTGTCTGCTGCGCCTTCCTCGGGCTCTCCTCCTCCAAACACCGCTGCCACCCAACTCTCTCCTGACC